>CM021106.1:311917777-312231589 GCA_007115665.2 Sequoiadendron giganteum
GTGAGTGGGAGAGGGTGGGAGAGAGTGGGAGAGGGTGGGGGAGAGGGAGGCAGAGAGTGGGAGAGTGGGAGAGAGAGGTATAGAGCATGGGAGAGCATGGGAGAGTGTGGGAGAGAGAGTGGGAGAGAGTGGGAGAGAGATAGAGGGAGTGAGTGAGAGAGAGAGAGAGAGAGACTTGAGAGAGGGAGAGGTCTAGTAGGAGGTAGAGAGGGAGAGAGAGTGGGGAGAGAGAAGGGTGGGAGAGAGTGGGAGAGAGTGGGAAAGAGGGTGGGAGAGAGTGGGAGAGAGGGTGGGAGAGATTTGGTGAGAGTGGGAGAGAGATTGAATGATTTTGTAAGAGATATGGAGTTGAGAGAGGGAGAGGGTATAAGGGTATAAGGGTTGAGTGATGAGGGAGAGAATCGAGAGAGAGAGAGAGAGAGGGAGGGAGTGGGAGATAGATATAGGGTATAAGGGTTAAGGGTAGATGGTAGAGAGGAGAGAGATTGAATTATTGAGTAAGAGATAGGGAGTTGAGAGAGGAAGAGGGTATAAGGTTTGAGTGATGAGGGAGAGATGAGAGAGAGAGAGAGGGAGGGAGTGGGAGAGATATAGGGTATAAGGGTTAAGGGTAGAGGGTAGAGGGTAGAGGGGAGAGAGATAGAATTGGGGTATAAGGGTAGAGGGAAGAGAGATAGAATCAGGGTATATAGGGTATAGAAAAAGAGAAAATAAATCTATTAAAAAACCAACTTTCTCATAATGTGAATGTATTTTGAAGAAATACAAATATGACCAGTTTAGGAAGAAATAATGTCCTCTCCTTCTAAGGCAAGAAAATTTTGTGTTGTAGTAAAAATGGTAAACAAACTCAATATACCCATGATCTCAAGGCCCACATTCTGCATATTCTCCTCCTTCTATGCGTGCTTTGACAAAAAGTATCTTTTTGATGATGTTGTGAAGTCTGGAAGCATGGTTTTCATATTCCACAACCTTTTCCATGATCTTTCTACCACCTTTGCATGTAATAGTAGAGTTTTCATGTTGAAAGACATATAATATCAATTCAATTTTGAATTCCTTAAAAAACTGATATATAGTTGAAGTTTGGAGGGGAACAAGCTTTTAAAAAAGTCAAATTATTGAGGAGTTTGAAGAAAGAAGAGATTAATGTTGAAAAATTTCAAGATATTTGTTGCACATATCAATGTAGGGAAAGTTAATGAAATTATTGCAGATGAAGACAACGAAGAGAGAATGAACTATTACTTGTGTCATTGTGTTTAGGCCAAAAAGAAATTGGAGGCCCTAGTTATAGATGGAGAAAACATCGAATACCCTACAGGCTCAATTGTTGTTACTGGAATGTGGCTTAGGAGGTACCCACGTAAGAATGTTAATGATTGGTTGTTTTAGGACTTTGACATGCATCGTACGATTCTTCATTACTTGAACCTTGTCATGGAATCCAATGTTCGTTTGACCAAATATGGGGGTAGAACTTTGAACAAGGTCTTGTGGAAGGTCCGCGAGTCTGACCAGGAAGCAATACTTGACACAATAAAGAGTAGAGAAAACACAGATGGTTCATTGGATTAATTTGTAAGTATGCACATCAATTCTTATTAATTTATACTTGTATGCACATTAATTTGTTTGATGACAATGCTATCATCTTCTTTTAATTTTCCTATTTGTAAGTAAACTACTAGAAATTGATTGGTGTCCCCTTGCAGAAAATGCAGATTCATGAGCCATCCAAGAGAATGTTAGCCATAAAAGAAATGAAACATCCTTATTTTGATGATATTGAAAAATCTCAATAATGATTTTAAGCCATTACAAAAGTGTGTGCAAATCTTGGTGACGGAATTTCAAGTTATTCATTTTAAGTTAACCTTATCATGAGCAGCTATGATGTAGTCATTATAAGAGCATGTCAAATTTCAACTTACTTTATTCATGCGAGGTGTTGTGTGCAATACGTATGTTGGAATTCTCGGTGAATATGTATGACCAGGAGTGACTAATTTGTGAGACTTGCATGCCTATCTATCAGTGCCTTCCATCTATTTTCATTTCATTTCCATTTTGGATGCTCTTTCTTTTTGTCTTTTCTTTGCATATTTGTAAGTAAACTACTAAAAATTGATTGGTATCTCATTGCAGAAAATGTTGATTTATGAGCCATCGAACAGAATCTCAGCCAGAAAATAAATGCAACATCCTTATTTTGATGATCTTGACAAATCTCAATTTTGATTTCAAGCCATTATAAAAGAGCATGTGAAGCTTAGTGAGGGAATCTCAAGTTACTCAATTGAAGTTAACCTCATAATGAGAACCAATGATGTGGACATTTAAAGAGAATCTCTAATGTATGAGTGATATTGTAAAATATATGTGAGAAGTAATTACATAAGGCACTATAATGAGATTTAATCTGTAATTTTTGAGTTCATGTTTGGTGTAGTAGAACATTGTTCTCTAAATTCCTTCAATAGGCAAATTTGGAAAATTTAAATTTTGAAATGTAAACAATGTGAAAAAGGTCATGGAAAGGTCATATGTAATGTATTGAAATTCTTAAATAGGTCATTAGATGATTAAAAAAGTGATATACACTATGTAAGGTCGAGAAAAAAATAGATCTTTTGTATTCTTGAAGATCTACAATCAATAAAGTTACTATTTTAGTGATTCTATGAGTTTCTCCAGTTGTTAATTAACTTGTACAACTTGTACATTAATTTAAGGCCTTGAATCATTTCTTTTAATGTATAATAGTGAAGTAGCTTTCATTTGAATCTATTTAGGAGGGTATCTATTGAGTTTGTCATTAGTTTGAATTGATTTTTCTCAACTCAATCTGTAAACCTTCAAAATTGGGGTTTTGAGAGTCTCGATAACCAATAATGACTACTCCATGAAATTTGATAGTTTAGTTCAGTGGAGTAAGTTAGTCTTAGGATTTTTTAGTTGTGTGTGTTCATCTATATAGGGGAATTGAAGAAACAAAGGTGGAGTTCCTGCGATAGGGTTCTATGATGAATTTCCAAGTGAAAAGTGTGGCTCCAAGTGGTGTTTTGAGAAAAAATTATCAAATGAATTCACTAAAACATTTCTGATCTAGGTATCTATTATTGAGTTACAACACATACTTCAAAATCAATAGTGACTATCTTGGAACATGTGCATCAAAAATGACTTAGTTCTTCATTGTCCTCACTAGGCTAACTAGGCCTAATTTACAAAGTAACATAACTTTAAACATTCAACAACCCCTTGAAATTGTTGGGGTAGCAATTACTATGTATCTTAACCCTTAGATCCACAATTTTCATTTCAAGAAACTCACCCCACCATGCCAACCCACAAAACCCTTATTTTATGCTAGTATGATGAGGGTTTATTGAAAGGAATGGTTCCACACCTTACCAGAGCATTCCACCACCTCAAGCCTTCTTAAAATCACCTACATAAACTCAAAATACAATCACCCAACCTCTACATGCAATATTTTATCAAACCCTAGGGTGAAACCTCACTTTTCATGCCCTTTTCCATCAAAATCTAGAGGGGCAGCAACACAAACCCCATAAAACTTATTCCCTTTCACCACATAAGTACCCTAACATAAAAATTGGTTTCAAAATATGTATTGGGTCTGTGGAAACATGAATAGATTGAAAAAAAGAACACAATCACCCTGTACAAAACCATACAATTCAAGGAAACATCAGATTTCTAGTAAAAAAAAAGAAAAATGCAAAGAAAAAATGAATTTTATTGATCTTCTTCTAAGTACATGGTTTAGTTATTCTAGGAATGGTAAATTTATGCTATGAATGGTCCTCTTTCTCACCCAACCACATGGAATCACTCTGAGGTACATTCAACTGAATCGATCCCTTAAGAGTCCAAAGGACCAAATGGCTGCAAAATTCAACATGTTGGTACTCAGATACCATGACACTTAGAAACTTATCATCTGATCCTAGAGAATTTCATTTTTTCCCTCTATAAAAACATCTATTGGTTCTGGCTATTTTGGAGTGGTTTTCCTATGACGGCAAATTTTCAGTTGATGGAAAAAGTGGTAAATGCAAGCAGTGCAAAGTTGCAAAGGTGCAAATTTCATTTTGCAACTCGTGTGACCAAGTGAACTATTCCAATTCATCTGAATATGTATTTTTACACTAGGCATGGTCCTCTTTTGCACCCAAACATGTGGAATCGCTCTAAGGTACATTCAGCTGGATCAATCCCTTAAGAGTCAAAAGTGCTAAATGGCTGCAAACTTCAACATGTTGTTACTCGGTTATAAAAATTCTTAGAAACTTATTTTCTAATCCCATAGGATTGCATTGGGACCCTCTACAAAAACCTCTCTCAGTTTTGGCTATCTCAGAGTGATTTTCTCGTGGCGACAAATTTTCACTTGATGGAAAAAGTGTCAAATGCAAGCAGTGCAAAGTTGAAAAGTGGTGCAACTTTCATTCTACAACTCATGTGACCAAGAAAATTATTCCATTGCATTTGAATAGGTATGTTTACACTAGGAATAGTCTTATTTTGCACCCAAACATGTAGAATTGCTCTGAGGTACATTCAACTAGATCGATCCCTTAAGAGTCCAAAGTGCTAAATGGCTACAAACTACAACAAGTTACTTGAATACCATGACACTTAAAAACTTCTTTTTTAATCCTACAAGATTGATTTGGCCCCCTATACAAAAAAATCTTTTGATTTTGGGTATTTTAGAGTGGTTTTCCCGTGACGGTGGATTTTCACTTGATGGAAAATGTGTCAAATGTAAGCAGTGCAAAGTTGCAAAGTGGTGCAACTTTCATTCTACAACTTATGTGACCAAATAGACTATTCCAATGCATCTGAATAGGTATTTTTATGCTATTAATTTTCTTCTTTCACACCCAAACATACGGAATCTCTCTGAAGTACGTTCAACCGGATCGATCCCTTAAGAGTCCAAAGTGCTAAATAAGGTTGCAAACTTCATCATGTTGTTACTTGGACACCATGATGCTTAGAAAAATATCATATAATCCTATAGGATAATATTGGATACCTATACAAAAACCTCTCTTGGTTTTGTCTATCTCGGAGTGGCTTTCCTGTGGCGGTGAATTTTCACTTGATGGAAAAAGTGTCCAATGCAAGTAGTGGAAAATTACAAAGTGGTGCAACTTTCATTCTACAACTCATGTGATGAAAATAATTGTTCCAATGTGTCTAAATAGGTATGTTTACACTAGGCATGGTCCTTTCTCACACCCAAACACATGGAATTTCTTTGAGGTACATTCAACTAGATCAATCCCTTAAGGGTCCAAAGTGCAAAATGGCTAAAAAATTTAGCATGTTGTTACTCGTATACCATGACACTTTTAAAATTCTAATATGATCCTATAGGATCATGTTGGGTCCCTCTACAAAAACCTCTCTCGGTTTTGATTATCTCATAGTGGTTTTCCGGTGGTGGCATATTTTCATTTGATGGAAAAAGAGTCGAATGCAAGGAGTACAAAGTTGCAAAGTGTTGCAAAAAAAATTTGCAACTCGTGTGACCAAGTGGACTATTCCAATACATCCAAATAGGTATGATTATTCTAGGCATGGTCCTCTTTCACACCCAAACATGCAGAATCACTCTGAGGTATGTTCAACCAAATCAATCCCTTAAGAGTCCAAAGTGCTAAATGACTGCAAAATTCATCATGATATTACCCAGATACCATGATTCTTATAAAATTCTTATCTAATCCTATAGGATCATGTTGGGCCCCTCTACAAAAACCTCTCTTGGTTCTGGCTATCCTAGAGTGTTTTTCCCTTGGTGATAGATTTTCACTTGATGGAAAAGTGTCCAATACAAGTAGTGCAAAGTTGCAAAGTGGTGCAACTTTCATTCTCCAAATCATGTGACCAAGAAAAATATTCCGATGCATTTGAATAAGTATTTTTACACTAGGCATGGTCCTCATTCACACTCAAACATGCAAAATCACTCTGATCTATGTTCTACTATATCGATCCCTTAAGTGTCTAAAGTGAAAAATGGTTGCGAACTTTAGCATGATATTACTTGGATACCGTGACACTTAGAAACTTCTTGTCTAATAATTCAAGATCATGTTGGGACCTTATATGCAAACCTCTCTCATTTTTGGCTATCCTGGAGTGGTTTTTCCATGGCGGCGGATTTTCACTTGATGGAAAAAGTGTCAAATGCAAGCAGTGAAAAGTTGTGAAGTGGTGCAACTTTCATTCTACAACTCATGTGACCAAACAAACTATTCCAACGCATCTAAATAGGTATTTTTACGCTAGGAATGGTCCTCTTTCACACCTAAACATGCGGAATTTCTCTGAGCTACATTCAACCATATTGATCCCTTAAGGATCCAAAGTGCAAAAGGGAAGAAAAATTTGATGGGCTATTAGTCAAAAACCATGATTCTTATGACCTCTTTTTCTTAGCCTACGAGATCATATTGGGCCCCTCTAAAATAACCTCTCTCGATTTTTGTTATCTTGGAGTCATTTTCCTATGGTGTCCAGTTTTCACTTGATGGAAAAAGTGTCAAATGGAAGTAGTGTAAAGTTGCAAAGTGGTGCAAATTTTATTTTTTAATTCATGTGACCAAACTAACTGCTCCAATGCATCCTGATAGGTAGGTTTATGCTAGGCATGGTCCTCCTTCACACCTAAACACACGAAATTGATCTGAGTTGCATTCAACCAGCTTGATCCCTTATGATGGCATGCAAAACAATGGAAAATAGAAACATACACACGATGATTGAGAAGTTTGAGTATTCCACACAAAAATCGTATGATCATTGGTGCAGAGAAATTTGTTTCTCCATTTGACGAAGAAGGTCTAGTTCAGTATTTTTAGTCATTATAATGTCAAATAAGGCCATGATAGCCCATTATGTAATCCTTCTTTTAGTTTTGAGATAGTTACGGGTCATTTGAGTCAATTATGTAAGTAAAAATAAGAAAATATCATTGGTAAAGGAATTGTAAGAGATTACTAACAATCTACTTGTTCCAAATTCAAAATTTAGGCCTTAAAAGCAAGGCTAGACGAGGTGAAAAGAATAAATTGATTGAGAATATGCTAGAATAGGTTGGAAATAGGGTGAGGTTGTGGAGTTTGATGTGTTTAAATTGTCTACAAGGATAAGGGAGGTCAAAAGTGTGTTATGGCATGATGTCGTAATTGGGAATAGAGGGGTTTTGAATGAAAAATAGAGGTTTGAGGGAGTAAAAGTGGGTAAAGTCAAGGGGCAGCCTAATTTGGTTGTCAATTAAGTTTGTGCAGGTAGAATGAAGATTGTTGGAAGAGGTTTTAAGGTTGTATGACATCTGGATATGGGGTTTGCAATAAACCCTAGTGAAATTTGAGAAAAGTGAGGGTTTAAAGGATAGTGGGCTAGAGGCCCAATCACACCCTAAAAATTGTGGGATTTCTGGATTTGTAGACTGGTAAATGTTTCCTAATGGTGTTTCGCAATTGGAAGAGTGATTGAGAGCGCATTGCTTCATTAAATAAACCTATTCAAGGGTGACAGAATAGCGTGGAGTAAATTTCTTATTTGTATTATAAATTATAAAAATTTTTCTCATGGGTCCATTTCATATACAAGAAATAATATTGCAAAAAAGTTGAAATAAAAATATTTCAACGTGTTTATATGGAGATGCATCAATAACATATTGGAATCTTTTTATAAATCATTTCATGAAATACCAATTGAAAACATGTTTTTTTATTTTAGATCAAGTTGCTTAGCATTAATCAATTAAAATTCAAGACAAACCATGAAGGACAACAATGATCAATTCTAGGGCTAACCAATTAATAAGTATACATGACATGAATAAGTCAAGCATGTACATGTGAATAAGGGAAGGACAAGTACTCAAAAACATGTAAGCCTTGAAGTATACACATGAATACATAGTATACACAAATTAATACAAAGTATATGCACGAATACAAGTTATACGCATGAAAAAATGTAAGTCGCAAAGTATACATTAGAACACACGTAAGTCACAAAATATACACGTAAGTTGTAAATTATGTACACTTAAATACACATAACTCATATTTGTTGAACCATCAATTTAGAATCCAAATACGGACACCATCGATAAAAAATATTTGTATTAACCAAATATCCATGTAGGCATACATCAATATATGTCGATATAAGTATGAAATATATGTACAAAATAGCCATATGAGCTTAAGAGAATTCCATATAGGCATACAATGTCAAATATTTCCAATATACAATATGTACAAAATTGCCATGTAGGCATACAACAAAGGGCACTAGAATCAAAACTCATAGCTCTCCATTCTCTGGAAATAAATTATTTCCCTTTGCTTGTCAATTGTATGGTGATAGGTCTATCACTCATTTGTGTTGTGCTCGAGGAGTGCTCCTATTGCTCCTCCTAGCATTTAGTTCATGGTGAAGTTTTAATTGTTACAATAAGAAGTAAAGACATGAATATATAGAAATTACATTATAAAAAATGATATATTTGACAAAATAATCACTACCGTCATCTCATGATCTCTCTCCATGAGGGAAATATTCACACGACCATGCTCAAAAATGTTCAAGCCCTGTATAAACCATCCAAATAGAAATTAAACTATGAATCAATAATGGTTTGATTTTTCACTAACGAACATCTATAACAACAAATGTAAATTTAAATTTAATAATTTGCCTCATACCTCCCCTATCAGAGCCATTGAGGATTGTATACCAGATGAAACACCAATCTCCATTGCCCTCGTCACATTCAAAGGTGTTTCAACTTGCAACATCTAAAAATAAAACAAAAAATTATTCAACAGAATCAACGATGTGCATATAAACTACACAAATATATTAAGTACAATTCATTAGTTAAACTCTTTATTCTATTACCTCTATGTAGGTTTGAGTAAATCCACTGGCGTTGGGAGGTGTTCCCTTGAAACCTCCAATATTAGCTTGTTCAACATCCAAAATCATATATTAAAATACCATTTGTAAAACAATGCTATTAACATGTAATAAATTTATCATTGTTTACTAGTTACATGACCCACCGATAGGTGTATTGCAGAAATAAGTAGGTGGAGGGCTGGTGTATCTAGCCTCAACACTACAACCCTACAATTTTATTAAAATCGTAAAACTAAATTTGTTAATCTTGAATTTCAAAATCAAAATTTAATAAATTAAATTCAATGAACATGCTAACTTTTACCTAATTATCAATGCCATACGCCTCATGAAAAATTTGAGTTTCCCTCTCCATCTCCATAGCTACTGACGAATCCTGCATAGCAGCTTCTTGAGTGTCGGTGGGGTCATATGAACAAGTCACCCCACAAGATTGATACACATGTGTTTGAAGGCCACCACTCAAAGATTCCCCTGGATGGTGTTGTAGAATATGTTGGAGTTGACAAGATACAACACCACAGAAGCCCAAAAGATCTTTGCAAGCAAATAACCTATTACAAGGAGAAGTAAAGAGAAGCAACAAAGGAAATGCTCAAGAATGTGGAGCAATGTATTCACCTAAAAATGTAAAATGAATCATGACACAAAAGACAATTTTCAACCATATATAGATGAAAACCCTAGGCTTGCACAATAATAATTAATAAAGTAATTAATTATTATGTACCTAATGTTAGCTTAAGTGAAAAAGAGGTAAAAGGGAACTTTACGTAATTAAACAAATATTGTTTAATTAATAAAGTAAATGTCCAATTACTCTAACACCCCCCCTTAAGATATAGGGAGAAGCTAAAACCTAGAAGAAGCTACTAAAAGCAAAAGCAATGGGTCCCGACAACAAGGCCAGATCAGGTACCCAAGTACAAAGAAATCTCTATGAAATGGAGAAAAGGAGAAAACCCAGTGGGAAAAAATCCTCTCCAAAAATAGATAGAACAACATGCTAAAAGAAACATGAAGGAAGGAAGGCCTCATAAAGACCCCCCAAGGATAACTTCCTTCACCCCAATCATAGAGCGCAACTGAAGATAGTGCGGAGATGCAAAAGGTTTCATGAAGATGTTTGCAACCTGCTTGGTAGTGGGAACATACTCCAAGATGATAGAACCATCCTGAATCAATTGTCTGATGAAATGCATATGAAGCTCAATGTGCTTCGTCTACTGATGCTCCACCGGGTTGCATGAAATGTGTATAGCACTCTGATTGTCACACCAAAGAATAGTGGGACTACCAAGAGGAAAACCAAACTCAGTCATCAATTGATGAAGCCATAAAATCTCCTGACTAGCAATCACAACAGCTTAGTACTCAGCCTCTGTAGATGATAATGCATGAGCAGTCCGTTTCTTGCATGACCATGTGATAGGACCAGAGCCAAGATAGAAAACAAATCTAGAAGTAGAATTCCAATCATTGACATCACTAGGCCAATCTGAGTCAGTGTAGCCAGCAATGTGAGGATCCCCTAAGGTGTAATGAATTCCATATGAAGTGGTGCCCTGAATGTACCTCAAAATATGCTTGGCAACTTGCCAATGACTCTCATGAGGATCATGTGAGAATCGAGAGACAAGACCAACCGTAAAGGAAAGATCAGGATGAGTGTGAGTCAAGTACAACAAACTACCAACCAACTACCTGTAAAGTGTAGAATCTACTAAAGGAGTGGGGCAAGTAGTAGTCAAAACAACCCCTGACTGAAAAGGTGTGGGGGTAGGCTTGCAATCAAGCATGCCAAAGCACTGAAGCATATCAAAAGAATACTTCTGTTAGTAAATGGAGATCCCCTCTAAAGACTGAATCACCTGAAGACCAAGGAAATAGTGCACAAGGCCAATATCTGTCATCTTAAACTGCTCCATCAAGGCTAGATGAGAATTCTAAATCATAGAGGATGAGCTACTAGTGATGAGAAGATCATCAACATATAGTACAAGAATCAGGATCTCACCCTCAAGATGTTGAATATAGACCATGTGATCAGAATGATAGTGAGTGAAACCAATGGAGAGCAAAAATGAGTCCATCTTCTCATACCAAGCCCGAGGGGCCTATTTGAGACCATATAATGAATGCTGAAGTCTACAAACCAAGGAAACATCATGAACAAATCACTAAGGCTACTCCATATAGATCTCCTCCTATAGGTCACCATGTAAGAGGGCACACTTCACATCCATCTAAAAAATGAGCCATCCTCTAGAAGCTGCAAGTGATAATACAAAATGAAGAGAATTCATCTTGGCGACAAGGGAAAATGTCTCGGAGTAATCAATACCCTCAACCTGTGAGAAACCCTTCGCAATAAGACTTGCTTTGTACTTATCAATAGAACCATCAACAACATACTTGGTGCAATACAACCATTGGCAGCGAACGATCTTTCTTCCCTTAGGAAGAGGACAAAGATCCCATGTGCTATTCCTCATCAAAGAAGAATACTCCTCCTCCATAGCACTCTCCCACTCAGGGTGACCTGTCACCTCTAAAAATCTCTGAGGATCCTCTGAAAGAGCATGAGTCAAAAGACTAGAACCTATAGTATGAGAACGGGTGTGACGAGTGTCTAAAGGATCACTGGCCATAGATCATGCTGCCTCAATAGTAAAGCGAGCCCATTTGGGCCTCTAAGGTGGAGCAAGTGGAGGTGGAGATGGGGGATCATCAATATCCTCATCAGAATCATCCACAAAATAATCCTGAAGAGTTGTAGTGGATGGAGTAGGTAGTGAAGTGGACACTGGAGATAGGGTATCAACTGGAGGAAGGCGCTCATCAAACTAAACATCCCATCGAAATATGACCTCTCTGGAATTAGGATCAAACAACCTGTATGCCTTAACATCCTCACAGTAGCCGACAAAAATGAGGGGTTGACTCTTCCGCTCCATAGCTCTCCTTTGAGCATCAGGAATAAAAACCCATGCCTCACTACCAAATACTTGAAATGATGAAATATCAGGCTTGTCATGAGACCAAGCCTCCTCAGGAGTCATATGTCGAATCGCCTTGTGAGGCATCCGATTCTGAATATAGTTGGCACAATTGACTGCCTCAGCCCAAAAAGATGAATCCATGGACCTGGACTGAATCATACAATTAGCCATCTCCCGTAAAGTCAAGTTCTTTCGCTCAGTGATACCATTCTACTGAGGGGTGTAGGGAATAGAAAACTGATGCTGCAAACCATGCTCAGTGCAAAAATATTTGAAAGCCTGATTCACATACTCCCCCCCATTATCTGTACGTATTTGCCAGATAGAATGACCAGACTGCTTCTCTACAAATGTCTTGAAGACATGAAAGGAATCAAAGACATCAGACTTGTACTTAAGAAAGTACAACCATGTGCATCTGGAAAAGTCATCAATGAATGTGAGTACATACTTGGCCCATGAAAAAGAAGGAGTGGGAAATGACATGAGGTCACTATGAATCAACTCCAAGGGTGCCAAAGCACGAGTGGTACTTCCCTTCAAAAAGGGATCCCTGTGATGCTTTCCAAGCACACAACTATGACAAACACCATCAGTGTAGGAAATCTATGGAAGACCAAGAACAAGTGACTGTGTACTCATCTGCTGAAGATATCTGTAATTGACATGGCCCAAACGCTCATGCCAAATATGACTCACCGAATCTGCATGTGCTATAAGAGATGAACCTGTACCCTCAGAAGGCACAAATCCATCAAATCTATAAAGAAGAGATGTAGTATCAACACTACCAGCAGCCACAACCAAATCAGAATCATGAAGGTCCCGAATAACCACATCATGTGGTGAGAACTCAATTGTCTTACCAGAGCCAGTGTGGAAAATCTGATAAATGGACAAGAGGTTTGTTGAGATGTCAGAAACAACCAAAACATCCTATAGAGTGCCTCCATCCAAAGAGACAAAACCTAAACCCAAGACAGAAAGCTGTGAAGAGTCACCCACTACAATCTATGAAGTACCACAAGAGGCAAGAGAAGTGACCAACTGCTAAGTGTGAGTCATATGGTGAAAAGCACCAGAGTCTAAAATCCAAGTGGACCCATTGGTTGATGCTCGTGCAGTGAGAGAATGACCCTTCCCTGTGGTGGAAGAAGAAGAAGACTGAGGTGAGGAGATATGTTGTTGCTGCATGGCATCCTCTAAAGCCTCTAATCGTTTCCAACACCTGGAAACTGGATGACCTTGCTTGCCATAGAAACTACATGTGTCTCCTGATTTCTCCTTATTCTTGGAAGAAGATTCACCAGACTTCGAAGATTTCCCATGTTTCAGATTAAATGGTGGTTTAGAATCAGACTTAGGAGGCGGTTTGGAGGAATGCTCACTACTTGCAAAATCTTTCCTGGGCCTCAATTTCTACTTCTATTTCCCCTTCGGTGAATAAGCAACCAATGCTTTGCTCTTTGAACCTGAGAGCATATCCATCTGAGAAAGGTGAGACTATTCCTGAGACAAATGCTCACAAAAAAAATCAAAGGTAGGCATGGTAAAACTGGCACCCAAACTATCCATGGTGGAGTAGAAGGAGGAAGAAAATATTTGAAATGGACCACGAAACTTTGAAAGAATCAAGTAAATGCACTATGTGTCTGTCTTGTTCTTTCCACAACCCTTTAAAATAGTGTGGATAGTTTTGAACTTGTTCAAAAAATCTTCAATAGTGGGAAATGAATCAGGTAACAATGAAGTCAGCTCTGCCTCAACCTGAAATGCACGGAACTCATTAATGGCCCCCAAAAGTGTCTCAAACTTCAGCCACATGGCTCGAGGAGTGAGCAAAGCATCAAGGTGAAACAAAAGACTATCTAAAACATGCATGCATAACAAACCTATAGTCTCATCCATCTTGTTCCTGTGCTACATAATCTCAAAAGGAAGCTGCAACTGAGGTTGAACCTCATCTAAACAAGACCATATCCCTCATGACCTGAGTAGCCTCATCATGCGAGACTTCCAAGTGTGATAGTTATGTGATGTGAGTAGCTCAACTGAAGAGTCTGCTATGAAACCCTGCACCTGTACCTGCTTGTGTTTTTTATTATTATGTGATCTTTCAGAATAGACAGAAGATGCAGAAGGGTTTTTATTTTTGAGAGTTTTAGTGTTTTGATTTTCTGATATAAATGACAGAAAGCAAGAGAAAAATATCCCCCACAAAAGATAAACCCAAACCCTAGTACAAATTGAGAAGAAGGAAGCAACGCATAAACAAAAAATATTTCAAAAAAAATTCTTGTGTACCTGGTGAAAATCCTAATAAAATAGATCACATCACTGAATAGATCATGTTGAGAGCTTTTCAACGCCTATTCAAGTTTGAAAAACGGAGTCTATTTGCATCTTCTATGACCCTGGAAGTGAAGAAAGAAGACCTCACTTTGACTGGTAAAAAATATCTAGATTGGTAATTTTTTTATTAAATTATCCATATCATCAGATTGGTCCTGAAACCATCTTTCCAACGCTTCTTCCTGTTCGAAAAATGGAGCTAAAACGCCCGAGTTATGCCCGATTTCGTGAGAGAGCAAAAAAATGCCCTATTAGACCCCTTTAGCACCTGGGGGCTGAAGCTGGGCCAGAGCCCTCAGTCACCATAGGACCTGATGGTAGGGTTGTTAAGCCCATAGGGGCTGGAGGGGCCGACTCAGGTCATCGAGCCCAGCGGGAGCAAGTCAGCGAGCTGAACGGAGCACGGCGGGCGAGGTGAGCAGAGTGGGCTCGACGGAGTGGGGTGGGTGGAGCGGGCTCAGTGGAGCGAGTGCATGGGTGGAGCCAAGGTCGGCCGAGGTGGTGCGGTGGCCGATGGGTGGCGCGGCGGAAAAAATTGCATGATCCACGCAAACAAAAAATCAAAAACCTTTGTTTTTTTTGTTTTTTTTAATTTTTTTTGCGTTGTTTTTACTGAGGGGGTCATACGGCCAAACGCTAAAAAAAATTTTGCAACCTTGGTTGACTGTGGCCAAAATCGAAGATTTGACAGTCGATTTAGGGATTTTTGGGCATTATGAATCCAATGGCACTGTCTATTTGGGCCCAAAGTGAACCTAAAATTTGGAGTATGCTGAATCCACAAGGAGAAACCTTAGAATCCTAGATTTGCTTCCAATGCAAAAATCTCAAAACAAGAACAAGCAGCTGCAAATCTGAAGCTCTGATACCATGTTGGATTTGAGAAGATACAACCCCATAGAAGCCCAAAATATCTTTGCAAGCAAATAACCTGTTACAAGGAGAAGCAAAGAGAAGCAACAAAGAAAATTCTCAAGAATGTGGAGCAATGTATTCACCTGAAAATGTAAAATGAATCATGATACAAAAGACAGTTTTCAACCATATATAGATGAAAACCCTAGGCTTGCACAATAATAATTAATAAAGTAATTAATTATTATGTACCTAATGTTAGCTTAAGTGAAAAAGAGGTAAAAGGGAACTTTACGTAATTAAACAAATATTGTTTAATTAATAAAGTAAATGTCCAATTACTCTAACAGAATAGGGCTAGTATGATGGATGAAACTTTGGGTCAAAGTGTTGACCACCTGCAATGTCTCTATGTCGACACTCTCCTTCATGAAAAAAGGCATAAAAATGTGCTCACGATTTTTCCTAGTGAGAGCTCTTCTCCCTTGCCACATAGGATCTGGTTTTGCACCGAGTCTATCTTGAGCCGACCCCCCACTTCTCCCATGGAATTCCCTCATCTAAATTTTTTTGGGGATTTTGTTCAATATAAACTCATTGTATAGATTCCTAAGGAAATATTGTGGGACTTCACAATTGTTGCACAGTGGATAATCAAAGACCATGTACCACCTATCATAAAAATGGTTCCTAGTTTGTTGGTGGTGACACCAATGAATAGGAAACTTCTTCGCATTGAGGGTAATATTTTGATTTTTGTGTGGGTCAGTGAATAATGAGCACAAATCACCTTTTATAATTTTTAAATCCTTTATATCTTTATATGATAGTTTATTCACATAATAAGCCCTAGCCAACTGCCTCCTATCTTTCCATCCAATTTTTTGTTTGCTAATTGAATCTACATTTTTAACATATCTTTCAATGAAATTTCTAGGGTCAATATTTCCACAGTTGAACCATTTGGATCACTCAACCTATTCATTAAATCCTCAATTTTATTTTTGTTATTCTCATTTTCACTCATTAAATTTTGTTGAGTTCTAGGAGGGGGTTGAGTGATTGGTGGAGGAGGTTGTTGTTGTGGTTGATTTTGTTCTTGAGGATTTGGTTGCTCTTCTTGTTGAGTATTTTGAGGGTTTGCAGGTTGATTTGCATCTCCTAAAAATTCAAAAATATATGTATCAAATACAACCTAAAACTAACAAATTCAAAACAAAAAGAAAACAATCCTTACCTCTCACACCTCCTCATCGTGGCACCATCATTGCGAAGAAATAGAAATCCTTGCTGAATATTTTTAAACAATGTCTACTCCTAGAACGTGAGCATGAAAAATGGGGTTTTGGCAATGGGCACAACAAAAAACATAGTCGACATGAAGAATGAATTTGTTTCACTTTTCTTTTTCTTTTAACATGTCATAATGCGAGCACATTATAATGTGCTTGCATTATAATGCGATCGCGTTATTGGCTTGTTGTGGCTAAGCCACAGGCTCAACCCAACGAGCCATAACACGAGCACATTATAACACGCTCGCATTATAATGTGCTTGAGTTATGATTTTTCAAAACTTATTTTTGAAAGTGGCCACAAATTGGCTACCCATCTCCATGCACCCATCCTTATTTTGTTTGTCTCATATCATTCATAACCATGCAAACGCCCTATCCGAGACTTCATTTAGTCTATTATTTTCTTTTTCTTATTTTCTACAAACATCATACACGTGGAAGAGTGAGGATAGAAAAATGTTAAAAGGAGATTATCATATTTAATTTATCTTATCACTATTTTTTCTTTGTTTCCCTTAAAAAGTTAACTGTCATTTCTTTTAGTTTTTTTTTCATTATGTTCAAGAGTAAGCATGTGTTCCTTTTTAGAGGAGCTCTTATATGATCACGTTCTAACTTTGTTATTTAAATCTTGCATTACTGAAGGCATCAAGACCATGAAGCTTTGGACGAGAATTAATGCAATGTTATTTGATAAGGAGCAGTATTGATAAAGATCTCATTGTTTGAAATGCGTAGCGATGGGCAGCCAGGATTACTTGAACCCTCATGATCCAGGTGATTGGCTAGTAGTCAAAATCTGAAGAATATATGGTTAAATAATAGGCAATGTGTAACCAACATACAAAACCATCATTTAACCGCATTTATTAATTAATAAAAAATAAGAAATGCATTGTTTCTTTATTTTTAATTAATTAATAAATGCAGTCAAATGATGGTTTTATATTCTATTTAGCCAATTCCTAAATAATAAGAGAGTAATAGGGTATGTGCAGGATCATCATGGAAAAACAGGTCCTTAAATAGCAATAAAATTCATAAAATCAGAGTTAGACAACTTGATGTAAAAAAACTGAATAAGTTGTCTATATTATTTTAAAAATATGTAAGAATAGAATTTGTAGAAAATTGAATGTAGTTTCTAAACTACTAGGTTTATTTAAAAATAAATAAAAATCAATTTGGTGAAAATTTGAAATTCCAATGCAATAGTATTTAAATTTCAGGAAAAAATAAGTAAGTGTTTGTCTAACCACCCTAACCACAATAAAATGATAATAGTTTTTTATAATATTTTAAATATAAGTAGGGTACTCATGTCCCTATGTGATGCATATTTTTTTGTAATTTTTTTCCAAGTAAATAATCAATTATGATTTTTTTATTAATTTTTTTTTAAAATATAAAAACTTGTATGTCTAACCACCTTAACTTGGTCAAAACTTAATGAAATTCATTTTTTTCTTAATCCTATAGTATGTGAAGCATAAAATGTGACACATGTTTCAGATTCAAAAAATGTGATACCATTTGAAAGTTATAGATTTTTTTCAATCAGCCTATCAATTAGGACTTTAGTCATAATTCAAATAGAAAATGAATAATAATAATTTATTATATTCAAAGTAAATCATAATTTATATTGGTGGAAATTTGAGAGTATCATTTAAAAAACATTTTCATTTCATCAGTCACATGGGCCATCATATCACTTAGATATCACCAATTTTTGGCCCATCATGATCCTACACATACCCAATAATGGATCAATCAGAAATGAAATCGATTCACTTCGTTGGTCTACAAGATGTCCTTTCTTTTAAATCAACTAATTCTCAACAATTATCTATAATTTACCCTTTGAATGCAACTTGGTGAGAACACCATTGCTATTGTATTTTTTTAATACTCATCACATACACTATCAAGCGAGTTATGCCAATGATAAAAAGGGAAGGTGGTAATAGTGACAGGTTATCTCTAGTCAACCATCTAGCATAAAATAGTGACTGGAAGGAGCATCTAACACCTACCTACACTCTAGGGTCATGGTAAGACACTTTACCAAAGAAGGAATAGAGTAAAATAATGGAGGTACATGCACAATCACGGGGCAAGCAAGGAGAAAATCAAGCAAAGTTGGATGCATATTAGAGGATGAATTCCAAGAGAATCAAACTCAATAAGTTAGGCAAGCTTATTGACACATGTCAATTATTACTTAGCAGTCCTATGAGCTGAATTTATCATTCTATTCGATACAATGTTTCACTACACATGAAGAGACATATAGATACTCAAGGTTATTGATACATGAGATCTTGGCACATATAAGGGATATGCCCCGATGGTGGATAGGGTAACCTTGAGTGAGAGGTCCACATCATCAGTGTTTGAGTCGACATTACTTTTTTGGCCACATCCCTTGACTGTCGAGCTGGAAATCTCCAATTTTCTTTTTGGAGAGATTCAAGCACATTTTCTGATGTTTTGGGGGTGATTTCCAAAAGCCACTAAAAAATATAAAAATTTGGCATATACCTATCATGGACATCTATATGACCGATGGTTGTTTGGCGCCATGTCAGTACTAGCTCATTATACTCCTAGTAAATGTGCATAACTGCCACCCATTCCTCCATAATTGGTCTTAATGCCTACCACCTCAACATGTGTTTCATTAGCTTGGTGTTGGTTTGGGTTTACGAAACATCCATTTATGAACACTTCATTCATTTTGAGTGGTTGCATTCAAAACTAGCACCAGTTAGGATGGGCGTCGATGGTGGTGATGCATTTTTTGAGCTATTTGTGTTTATCAACATCACATTCAAATTAAGGAAACTATTTAACTTCTTGCTACATAGGTGAGGTTGTGTTCTAACCTCACAAAGGCAATAACTATTCATTGCAATATTTTTCTAGTTTCTTCTTGTGATTTTTTTTGTTTAAATAGCTTTTGTCAAGTTTTAGTTCTTTCTTCCTCTAATGAAGCTTTGTTGCAGCTTATTCATGGCCGCACCTATGTATATATATCTATATACCGATATATATGTACATATATGTATACAAATATATAAACACATGAATGATGAGAAAGTTTTTTTTCCACCAAAAGTGCACCTATATGACGAATGACTATGTGTATATATGAATATATAGATATGTATATGCACATATAAGGCCGACTATGTGTAAATGTGTGTATACAGAGATATGTATGAATGTATATGTATATATAAGCATATATATGTCTATACACACATATACACACAAAAAGGGTGAGAAAATGTAAATTTTCAGCAATAATGCAACTATATTATGGTGGACTGTGTGTATATGTGAGTATACAGATATATTTATGCATATATATGACCAAATGTGTGTATATATGTGTATACATAAATATATATGCATGTATTTATCTACATTTATATCTGTGTATACACACACATAAACACAAAAATGGCGAGAAAATGTAATTTTGTAGCAATATTACAGCTATATTATGGCAGACTATGTGTATATGTGAGTATACATATATATGGGCGAATATGTGTATACACAAATATATGCATATATATTTATGTATACACACACTCCACCATAATATCATCTTTTGTTTTTGTTTTATACTTCTGTAATTTGTATATGTATAGTGGCAGTATTGGAAATTATTCTACTCTTCACTACGAATAGATTCTTGCAAGTAAAATATGGACAAATATGTATATATTGAAATAAATACACATAGACTCACACACACATATATATATACATATACATATACATATATATATACATATATATATATATATATATATATATATATGTGTGTGTGTTTGTATGTGGGTGATCCCACAAAGCTGGTTTACAATTTTTTAGAGGAACTGATTTTTGCTGAAATCAGATATTTTTAGAAAATATAATGATTTAAGCCTTTAAAAGTTCCATTTTAAGGATTCCGATTGAAGAGGGTTTGATCAAACCACCTTAGATCAAACCCCCTTGGATAGAACCTCGCTAGTTTAAAACCATACCTATAAATGAGTCTCCTTTACACCTATCAAAATGTTGATAAAAAATCACTTTTGATTTACCTTTTGGGGGATCAAATGAATTCACTTAAAATTTATTTCAAATGATTATGGTATTCCTCTAAATGAGCTATCCCATGAATATAATTTTAATATGTTTTGGTTTTATTATGTATGTATTTTTTTAGTTTTATTAAAAATAGGTTTTTCACCGAAAATCAAACTCTTTGTTTTGCACATGTAGAAAAATATAAAATTATCAAAATAATTTTTTTAAAAAATATTTTGGTGCTGGATATTGATGTCCTTGATCCATTAAAAAAAATGAAAATTAATTTTAATACATACAAAAAAAGTTATGTTGTATACAGTCCGCCTATGTCTGAATTACAATTTGTTTGACTTCGAAACTCTATTAAGAAAAAAAAATTCAATAAAAAACCATGAGACCAAATGAAAGTGCTAGATATAATAGTTAAAAATCTAAATTAAAAAAAAAAAAAAAATTATCCTTCATACAAAAAAAATTATGTTGTATACGGTGAGCATCACTTTATAAAAATGTTGTTTTGTGAAAAACTAGTTTTCGTGGGAGATGGAAAAAGAAGTGCAATATTATTCCAAAAAATTTGAAAAAAATATTTTTAAAATCTACAAACAAAATGTGATGAGACTCTAGTTTGCATCATCTTCAAATTCCTCACGATTTAGGCTCTATAGGTGCCCGAATGTGAATATTTAGTTAAAAATAATAATTTTAGTGTCCAATTTGGCCAAAAATTGTAAACAACTATTGTGGGATCACCCATGTATATATATACACATAGTTGGTCATATATAGTTTATTAAGGGTTTCTTTTACCATTCATGAGTTTGTACAAGTTGATTGTTAAGGTTTCATGCACCTATATTTTTGTCGACTATTTCCACTGTTAGCGTGAACCCCTCACTCAAGAATTCTCGACCCCCATCATCTACTCTTCCCTATCCATCATGTCCATCGTCTCTGCCTACATGGTGGAGTTTTGGGAATAATTCATATCCATTTATAGGATTTTCGTAGTCAATTTACTAATAGTTTTAGTTTCTTAATTAACTAATCATTTATAGGATTTTTCTAATCAGATTAGTAATCATTTTAGTTTTTTAATTGAGTAAACATTTTAATAGTATTAATAACATATATTTATATAATATTGATCAACCTAATATTATAATAAACATTAAAATATTATGTGCGTATGTATACGCACACACACATACATATATAATAATTATTTATGTATGTATGCATGTGTGGATATGATACGTACACATACATACTTACATATTATGTCATATGTATGTATGTATGTATAGTAGACACACATACATACATATTATCACAATATGTATTTTTGTATACTATACATACATACATGCATGAAAATATGTTAGTTAATACACACATACATGCATACCTTATTTATACACACATACATGTATGTATGTATGTATATTATACTATATACATGTATGTGTGTATAATATACATGCATGTATGTGTGTATAATATACGTACATGTATGTGTGTATATAGATACATACATGCAATAATATATATGGTAGTTCTTTTCTGTGGTTGTATGAATGTCATGTAATTAGCCATATTAACACATTCATATGTAACATACATACATTACTTTACTATGATGAATGTATGTATTTTTTGAAACCAATCATACATACATACATACTTTTGCCAAAAATATAGCTGCATGTCACCCTGAACTATGGAGTGTATGATAACTTTCTAATACTGCCATTAAATATATGCAAGTTGCAGGTTTACAAATACATATGGTAGATATATAGAAATTGATATTTCATATAACCTTGTTCATTTACATTTATAATAATTAGATGCATAATTTTATTTACATTAAATTACATTCACAAGTGTGACAAAGTTTGGTTTATAATTTATATTGTTTGATTTCTTTCAATTACCATTGGGGAAGTGATATTATAACACACATTTCTTGTTTCATTGCATAAATTGTCTTCTTCATTTTCAATCAACTCAATCAGATGTATGGTTATTTTTTTCATCTATTACACTCAATTCTCCCTAAATAATTTTTGAATACATACACAATTAACATTATTCATATGTATGGTTTGTTTTAGTTTGTATCATTCAATTATTTCTAAGAGTATGATTTCTTGATGTCATACTATAACATGCAATTTTTATTTCCTTGCAAAACTTCCCTTCATCATATCAGGATATAAGACTTACAATTTTGGACATACGTTGAAAAAATTATAATTTGTCTAAGAAATATCAAACTACTGTTCATGATGGAAGGAATGGTTTCTTTGTATGTCTTCAATAGATAAGACTTCTTCCAATGTATATCCCTTTTAATCTTATTGAATAATAAGGGCTCTTTCCTATTAACTTAAGACACCTCAATCTTACATGTATAACATAAGACCTTTGTTCATTTGCAATCAGCTCAACCTGCATTTTAAATTTCATTGCACAAAGACCCTTGTTCATTTGCAATCACCTCAATTAGATGCATGGTTAGTTTTTTCATCAATTACACTCAATCTTACATTTATGAATTTGATCTTACACTTTTAATCATTTTTTGATATGTATATGTATATGCATATGCATATGTATATGTATATGCATATGCATATGTATATGTATGTGTATACATATATGTATGCATATATGTATATTTAAATATATATGTATGCATATATGTATATGCATGTGCATTGTATACATATGCAATTATATATGCATATATGTATATCTGCAAATGCAAACAAAAAATGAACCTTTTTTAGATGTAGAGTGGAGCGAATGGAAGAAACATGCATAATTTGAAGCAACACCACCATTACACTCTCCCTTAATCTATGCATTATACCTTCCATTCATTACACTCTCCATCCAAAATGCATTGCATATTCATATGCATATATGTATATACAATTGCATAGGCATATGCACATTCAACCTAATTAGATGTATGCTTTATTGTTGTTTAATTAAAGTGACTATAAATATAAGCCCCTCTCCCTTACAATGAACTGTGATGATGGATGTATCCTACTTATTATGTAACCATTTCTCATATAGATACTGAAATATAACTCTATACAACATTATCAAATTTATATATAACTTCGAACAACACTATGGTATAGATGGATGGTTAGTTTTTTCATACATTAGAATGAATATTACATGTCTGAATTTGTTGTTACACTCTGTATGATAGTTTGATTTGTGTCAATCATAATTGGGGATGTGATAGTATAACATGCATTTTTTCTTTCCTTGCACAAAGAGCCTTGTTCATTTTCAATCAACTCAAATAGATGCATGGTTAGTTTGTACGTCAATTACACTCAATTTTACATGTCTCAATTTGTTGTTACACTTTGTATCATTGTTTGATTTATGTCAATTATAACTGGGGATGTGATAGTATAACATGCATCTTTTCTTTCCTTTCACAAAGAGCCTTGTTCATTTGCAATCAACTCAAATAGATGCATGGTTAGTTTGTACATCAATTACACTCAATCTTACATGTTTGAATTTTTTGTTATATTTTGTATCATTATTTGATTTCTATAATTATAATTGGGGTTGTGATAGTATAACATGCATTTTTTCTTTCCTTGCACAACGAGCCTTGTTCATTTGCAATTAACTCAAATAGATGCATGGTTAGTTTGTACATCAATTACACTCAATCTTACATGTTTGAATTTGTTGTTAAATTTTGTATCATTATTTGATTTATATCAATTATAATTGGGGATGTGATAGTAGAACATGCATTTTTTCTTTCCTTGCACAAAGAACCTTGTTCATTTGCAATTAAATCAAATAGATGCGTGGTTAGTTTGTACATCAATTGCACTCAATCTTACATGTCTCAATTTTTTGTTACACTTTTTATCATTGTTTGATTTTCGTCAATTATAATTGGGGATGTGATAGTATAACAAGCATTTTTTATTTTCTTCAACAAAGAGCCTTGTTCATTTAGAATCAACTCAAATAGATGCGCGAGTATTTTGTACATCAATTACACTCAATCTTACATGTCTCAGTTTTTTATTACACTTTGTATCATTGTTTAATTTGTGTCAATTATAATTGGGGATGTGATAGTATAACATGCATTTTTTCTTTCCTTGCACAAAGAACCTTGTTCATTTGCAATCAACTCAAATAGATGAATGCTTAGTTTGTTCATCAATTACACACAATCTTACATGTCTCAATTTTTTGTTAAACTTTGTATCATTGTTCAATATGTATATGTATATGAATATGTATATGCATATATGTATAAGAATATTTCTATACATATATGGATATGAGATAATATATACATTTGATAATGTTGTATAAGAAAGTGTTAAGTTATATTTCAATATGTTATTTAATAAATGGTATAAGCATAAGTAGAAGCCAACATATGCATATGCATATATGTATATCCATATATGTGTATGTATATGCATATGGGTATATATATATGCATATCCATATGCACATATGCATATGTACATACATATGCATATATGTATGTGAATATGTATATATGCATATGTATATGCATATGTTGAACCTTTATTATCTTCGTACCATTTTTCAAATAACATAGTGAAATTTCTGAATTTATATATAACTTCAAATAACACTATGGTATAAATATTTGCAACTTTTTCTAATACAACATAATGAAACTTATATATAACATCAACCAGTAGTATGATACAACATTATGATACATGTATGTGCACAGTTAGATAGACACGTATGTTTCCTATAACTTTTTTCATTTTGATTCAACTTAATTACATGTATAGATAGAGAAGTTTCCTATAGCTATGTATATATGTTAATATATATATAAAAATAAATAACTATTGTAGAGATAGATAGATAGATAATTTTCCTATAGGATTGTTTATTTACATTCCACATAATTATATGTATACCTCTTTGGCTAGTCAATTACAATAACTCAAACAAAATGTGACAGTAACATGATGGAACATGTTGTTTCTATTCAATTGATACCATTCTTCCATGTTAGAAACATTCAAAACAGAAAATGTCAAACATTATTTCAAATCCATCAAAACCTTTAGAACAAAATAGTTGCAATGAAACATTCAAATCAATCGAAAAATTTAGGAAAACTGAAGTTTGATGCCATGATATCTTCTGAGTTAGATGTCACCTATGATAGAGGACTCCAAGATTGAATAGGTTGGATTAGGATCAGTGTAGGTGAGGGTTGGTTTGACTTTGAACAAGGACTCCAACTATGAAATAATTGTGAAATGGTAGGGCTAGGTGACCATGTATAGGAATGTGAAAGTGAAGGACTCCAAGACTAAAATGTCTGGCAGCTAGCTTGGGTAGGTGATGGAAAATATTGGGGGCATTATATAGGCACAAAATATGTGAAGATCCTATGGTGGTCAGGTAAGGGATTTAGAGGGTTGTTGAGTCACATCTCCCTTATAGCATTTTCCCATGCCTTCTCTAAATCATTTTCCCTTTTTGCAACTTCCTTTTCTATCCTTTGCTCCTCCATTTTTTATCCTTCTCCTTCTTTTGTAGCTCATTTTCAGCCTCTGCTGCTAGTTGTTTCTTTTCCTTTTCAATTCTCATAAGAGCCTTCACTTAAAATTCTATAATCCTTTCTATCTTGCGCTCTGCAAGCTGTTGCTTATTCCTCAATTTCAGTTCTTCTAGCTCCTTCTTTTTTTCCTCTTGCTCACTTAGCAAGGCCATGAAGTCATCAAAAATTAGGAGTTGGGATCCTCTTTGCAATTTTATCCCATGGTCAACTACCTTTTTAGTTTTGTCTTTCACTACATGAACTAGTAGCTTCAAGAATTGTGAGATGCGTAAAGTTGGTTGGCCTCCCAAAGGCTCAATCAAATCGACATTATTTGTTTTGTGGAACCTACTATCTATAGAATACAATTGAACTCCTAAATGCTCATTGTCATTCTCTCCACAATTAGCATAGAAATAAATTAGTGTATTTGGACCCATGTTGTGCAGTGGAGATGGCATTGCAAGAATTTGGTCTTCCTCCACATGCATATCCATACCAAGATTAGCAACCCCATCTAACAACCAAGAGGGTTTCTTGGGTGGACTTGGTAGGGAGAGTGTTATGTCCCCCAGACCATTCTAGTCTCCCAATACTGCTACTTCAAGTTATTCATTGGAATTTGAAACAACAAATGAAAACATGTAAGTTTTAGAGTAATTGAAGAACAAACTAACCATGCATATAATTGACTTGACTAGAAATGAAGATGGGTAATTATAAAAGATAATAAACATGCATCCCATATTGTTATTTTCCAACTTTTGTAGTTTCACCATTACACTCACCCTCATTCACTGCCAAACCATTGTTGGATAGGCTTAGAAAGTTTACAAGAGTTGTTGCTTCCTTGAGGGCAGCAAAATAGAAAGTGTCGCTAACCCACATGTCCTTCTCCAAATCATTTGGATGAAAGAGACAAATACCTATCCTCTTGAAGGTACCTATTATGTTTGAAATAGTCAATTAATTTTCAAAAGATAGGCTACCAAGTGTGGCCAATTCCGCCTTTTTGATCTCCAGATTTGGATGTCTAATGCTCCAAGATCTTCTTTCCTTTTTGAAGTTAGACTTCAAAGACAAGAATAAACTCACATCAAGAGGCTACAACTTGTGTGATGTGTTTGCTGGTAGGGTGAGCAAGTCAATTCCAAGCTCCCTTGCTTGGGTAATGGTAGAGAAGGCTACAACTTGTGATGTTTTATGGTTGGGCGAGCAACCCCTAGGTACTTGCATAGAAAATAACTTGAGTCATTTGATAAAAATATCTCTGGTAATCCACGTGTGAGGTTGAATAGACATCAATGCTCTTGCCTCATAGTTGACTATGCAGTTTTGCACATTTTATTTTTCTTTTGAATAAATAAAAACCTAGAAGTTTTTAACTTGCAGCGTTAACATAAGCTAGAATAGTGATCCACTCCCAGATCTTTGGTATAATGTAAGCACCACTTCTACTGCCTTTTTTGGAAAGCACCTTCATATTTCCATTTTGGCCAGCTCGCAACCCTATTTCGTCATAGTTCAAAATCCTCTATGGTCCATAATTCCCTGCTACATATGCCTTCTCCAAAATGTCCTAGAAATAACTTACAACTGCAGGCCTAAGATTTATAGCATGGTCTCTATATTGTCTTTGGGTTGTTCTCAAGCATAGATCAAGATTCCCTCTTTTGAATCCCTCCCACCAAGACTTGTCGAGAAGCCCATTCTTGAATGGAGTATTCCTTGTTTCACATATTTGAGCAACTTCTATTTTCAGATTTACAATCTCCAAACCATGGCCAACAACTACCATCTCCTTCCACCAATCGACGATCAATGAATCTTCCTCATCAGTTAGGACTGTTGGGGGCCCTTTCCTTATACATGTGGTCACACCACCCAACCAATTTGATAATGTTGTGGTGCCACTTTTTCACTGCACCTCTAGTTGACCACCTGTGGTCTTCAAAATCTTCAAGGGCATAGTCCATGTTATCCTAGGTCCAAGCCCACCTCGGTGCAACCTTTTTGGTTGATACAACTAGGTTAGCTTGGAGTACATATTTAGTTGGCTGCTCCACAATAGTTTATACCTCCTCCTCACTACTTGGTTCTTCACTTGGCTAGTGAAGAGGAATCGGAACGTCCTCATCATCACTATGAGGAAGATGCACACCTCTCTTATGTGCAAGCATAGTTTCTTTCCTCCGCTTTGTAATAGGTCTCCTTGTTATAGGTCGCTTGGTAATTTTTGTCATTGTTTTATTAAACTGCATTGAACTGACACAGTGATTAGTAAACTGTTACAATGAAGATAATGATACCAAGTGAAACAACAAATTCATACATGTAATATTGAGTGTAATTGGAAAAAAAACTAACGATGCATCAAATTGAGCTGATTTCAAATGATGAAGGGTATGTGTGCAATGAAACAAGCAATGCATGGTATACAAATTTATGATACAAATGATACAATATTATGATACAAATTTAAATGAACCTGAAACAACAGTATGATGCAAATATGTATATCTTCAAAAAGCATAGGGACACAGGAAAGGGTTAGAAATATTTCTATCATACTATTGTTTCAAGTTGTGAAATTTTTTCTTAATGTTGTTTCAGAAATGGTTACCACACAATCACTTTAATTGAAGAGGAAACAAAGCATACATCTAATTAAGTTGAATGTAAATGAAGAAGGGTATATGAAACTTATGTATTTATCTATCTTTGTAATAAATATTTGAACACATCATTAGCGTATGGTATCTTTGACCTAGGGGGTCCACTTCATATAATTAAGTTGATGGTGGGTAGGGTAACTTTGAGTGAGGGGTCCACATCATCAACATCCGGGTTGGCTTATTTTTGTATGCCACGTTCATTGACCATTGAGCTGGCAATATGTAAATTTTATTTTATCTATAGGAAAATTATGTATTTATCTATCTATCTTACTATTTTTTCAAGTTATCTCTTTCATAAATGGTTATAACATAATTGGGATTCATATGCTATCACAATTGGCTGTAAGGGAGAGGGGTCAGTTAAATTGACAAAAAAAAAAAAAAAACATAAACAAATGGGAGAGGAGTTATGAGTGGGCATAGGAGCCAATCATGGGTATAGATTTGGACATATGGCATATGGTGGGTATGGTATGTGACAACCTAGTATACAAAACATGTATACACTATTAATTTAATTGAAGAACAAATGAATAAACAAAGAAGGCTTTTTTCCCTATAGAGAATGCAGTGAAGTGGTATAAAGTTCATGGCATTTTCCATGAAATTAAAATTCATGGAATTTTATACAAATTCTAACTGCATGCACTATAGGGAAAGAGTGTTATGATGCGATGTATACGTCGATGTGTGCATATAAATATATGCATATGTACATTCAATGTAATTAGATGTATGCTTTGTTTGTTGTTCAATTAAAGTGACTATAAATATCATCCCCGCTCTCTTACATCTAATTATGATGATGGTTGACTCTTACTTATGTTATAACCATTTATCAAACAACATACTGAATTATAACTTCATACAACATATAAATTGGAAATAAATATAAGCTGATATATACATATATTTGCATCTTTTTTTAATTATTTAAATATATATAAGTGTGTATGTGATACCTTTTAATTTTTTTCTATAACATAGGTAAGATTTAGCCATTATTGAAAGGAAAACGGGGTGGATCTAAAGACCCAACAATGAGGAAAACATTCCCTTAACACTAATACAATAGGGGAGAAGAGAATTAACAAGTTCAAATAGCTTCTAAAAACTACATGAGATGAATACAACCAGTAAAATAGATAACATAATTAAGCATTCAAATATTGACACAAGATATACTTGGGAAAACCTTTTTAGGTAAAAAACCCACCACACAAAGTCAAGACAATTGCATTCCAATAATAAAAAAATAACATACAATGTCCAGTCTTCTCTGATCAGCTCACAACAACTCTCCCTTTCATTTCTCACTGTTACAATGTTATAACATATAGTTTGAAGTTATATTTTCATTTTTGTACTTGACTTACCAAGTCATACATTGCAATTAATCTCTCAACCAATCGCCAACCTTTAGATTCATAAATCATACATCCAATCATGCAAATGATCTGCCCATGTCAATCTCCTTGCATCGAGCCACTCATACATTAAATTATTTACGTAAAACAACTCTTGTCCACCACCTTAAGCTGACCTGCAATAACTGATAACACTTCATTAGCCTTTAGCCAATAATCGGCTGACACTGAGCCACATGTCCTTCTTGCATTCATTGTCGCTCTTTGACTTTGAGTCCAACTCGGTCAAAACTAGCCCCGATCTCATCCAAGCTCTCTAAGTCCTTACCGCTTTACCATCAAGCTTGTTTGACCTGCTCGTAGTATGGCGGTGAGCTCATCTGAGCTCACACCGACCCTCCCCACACTATTGTGGCTCAAATTGAGTCGACTTATGGTATAGCGGTGAGCCCATCCGAGCTCACTGATGACTTCACTGAGCCCATCTCATCTCGCCTCCAAACTTCTATGGTGCTACCACATTCAGGTTGAGGTCTAACCGTGGTATGGTGGTGACCAGTCTATGGGATCGCTGATGGTCAAACTGCGCTATTGCAGGAGCTGACAGGCCACCCCACGGTAGTGTGATGACTGTCAGCTAGACCACAAGTGGTCTCACCATGGCCACCATGGTGAGTGGACCCACCACTTGTAGTATGGAGGTAACCGCCGGACCCGACCGTAGGCAGTCTCACCATGGCCACCATGGTGAGTGGACCCATCGCCCGCGGTATGGCAGTAACCACCGAGATCATCATCGATGGCTTCACCATGGTAAGGTGGTAACCACCAGACCTATCACCACGGTACCACTAGGGGAAAAAATAAGTCAGGCGCAGTATGGCGATAAAGGGAAAAAAATAAAAAATTTCTCCAAGGCAAGAAAACAAGGCCTTCAAACTGGAAGTTGAGACACATTTTCTCAACAAACTCCCACTTGGTGAACACTTCCAGCTCCCTCATGAATTCAAATCCTATTGACGATCATAGGTAGCAAGGCCCATCAAATTTGTGCACTATTTGAACTTGTTTGTGCTAACTGGCTTTGTCAAAGCATCTACAACATTCTTCAAGGTGTTCACCTTTTCCAGACTGACCTTGCCATCTTCAACCATATCCCTCACAAAGTGATATTGCACATTGATGTGCTTGTTCCTAGCATGAAAGGTTAGATTATTTTCTAGACAAATGGCACTCTGACTGTTGTAGCAGATTGAAATCTACCCAACATTAAATCCAATGTCTGAACAAAAACGGTTTAACCAAACAACCTCTTTACGGGCATGAGTTGCAGCCATGTACTCTACCTCTATCATGGATAACACAACTATAGCCTGTCACTTGCTCATCCAACTGATTGCTCCACCACTAAGCATGAAAGTGTATCCACTGGTGGATTGACTGCTGTCAATGCCCCCTGCCCAATCTAAATCAACATACCCACGAATGCTGAGAGTCCTCAATGATGCAGCCAAACTACAATGGTAACACAGGGCATAGTCTGAAGTTCCCTTCAAATACCCAAACACTCTCTTCATAGCATCCCAATGTGATCTTCTCGTATTTTCCATAGATTGGCTTAGAACTCCCACTGCTTGCGCAACGTCTAGTTTTGTATAGACCATCGCATACATCAAACTGCCAACAACACTTGCATAAGGAAAATTCTTCGTGTCCTCCATCTCAGTATCAGACTTTGGACCATCTTCAACACAAAGCTTTATTCCCTACATGATTGGGACAACAAGATGCTTGCAATCATCCATGCTAAACCTCTCCAAAACTGTTTTCACATACTTAGTCAAACTGACCCAAAGTTTTTTGCTTGGTTTGTCCTTGGTTATCTCCATTCCAAGAACGTACCTAGCTACACCAAGATCTTTCATTTCAAGCTTTATAGACAACTGAGATTTAAGATCAGAAATCATAGACTTTCTATTCCCAATGAATAACATATCATCCACCTATAGGGTAATAACAAGCAAACGATCATTCTCAAATTTATAATAAATGTAGTGATCAGATTTTGATCTCACAAATCTAATTGACAACACAAACGTGTCAAATTTTTGGTACCACATTCTAGGAGATTGCTTTAAACCATAGAGAGATTTATTTATCTTAAAGACCAGATTTTTTTTACCTCTTTTAACAAAATTCTTAGGTTGGTACATGTAGATTTCTTCTCCTAGATCACCATGGAGAAACATTGTCTTCACATCCATCTTTTCAATTTTAAAATCATACACAGCTACCAATGACAATAAAAATCTGATGGATATTAGCTTTGCTACAGGGGAAAAAATATCTCCATAATCAATTCCCTCAATTTGAGAAAAACCCTTTGCAACCAACCTTGCCTTATACTTCTCAACACTGCCATCAAGGCCTATTTTCCTTTTGAATATCCACTTACAACCAATAGGCTTTTTCCCTTTAGGCAATGGTACTGAATTCCACATTTCATTCTTTTTCAAAGAATCCATCTCTTCATTCATGGCTTGCAGCCAAAAATTTGAATCAAGAATGTTGATTGCTTCTCTCACAGTCCTAAGCTCATCAGTGTTGGTAATGAAAGCATAGGAAAAGTTTGAATTGAATGGTGAGAAACTATAACTTTCAGGTTGTCTTTTTTCTTGTGTAGATATTCTTATAGGCTGAGGTTGTTCTTCATCATCATAAATTATAGTTGCTTGATCTCTCCTCAGTCTCAGGTACACCATGCAACTCTTCCCATTCTGGAGTATAAGGAATCTCAACTACATCCTTCTTCTTATCACTTTGATCTGTCTCAAGTTGTTGATCACTTACTGAAGGTTTTAGCTCATGAAATATCATGCTTCTGTTGTAAAAAACCTTCTCAGTAACAAAGTTCCAAAGATTGTATCCTTTCACACCAACTCCATAGATGATGATAATACATTGGACAACCTTGTTATCCAATATAGATCTCTTTTCATTTGGCACATCAACATATGCCTCACAGCCAAACACACATACATGCCTTAGAGAGGGCTTCTTATCAGAAAATTCTTCCAAAGGCATCTTATCAACAAGATCAGAGCAAGGATATCAATTTATTAGATAACATGTTGTAGCCACAGCCTCAACCCAAAAAATCTGCTCCAGACCAGCACTGCTCAGCATACTCCTTGCCTTTTCCATCAACATCATGTTCAACCTTTCAACAAATCCATTATTTTGTGGAGTGTAAGGAATTGTCTTATCCCTTTTAATTCCATGATCAGTGCAATACCTTTCAAAATCTGCAGAACAAAATTCATCGCAATTTTCTATCCTCAAACATTTTATTTTCCTTCTAGTCTATTTCTCTACCAAATATTTAAATTCTTTAAATCGACTAAACACTTTTGATTTACTTTTAAGAAAGTATACAAATGCATTTCTTGAATAATCATCAATAAAAGAAACATAATATCTAGACTTTAATAATGAAGGAACATTAACTGGACCAAATACATCAGAATGAACATAATCCAGTATACCAGAAGATTTGTGAGGGCTAGAATAAAATGAAACATAGTGTTCTTTTCCATAGATACAATTTTCACAAAAATCAAACTCAAGGTTACAATCATCAAGTCTTTCTACAATATTTTTATTCTTCAAGGTTTTTAAACCTTTCCCACCAATGTGACCAAGTCTGTGATGCCATAGCATAGTATTCTCACCTAGGAGTTTTACCTCCAAATCATTTGCTGATAGAGAAGTGTCTTCATTTTTCTCTACATTAGCAACATTGCTTGACTTTATAGAGGCATTGTTACAAAGAATAGGACATGCATCCAGCTTGTAGAGAGTGTCAGTATGAACACCCTTGGCTAGAACCATTGGACTGCTAGTCATTTTACATCCCTTGAAAAATAAACTTCTACACCAACATCATTTAACTTACTGACAGAAAGAATATTTTGAGCCAAACCTGGTATCAGAAGTACTCCACCAATACCTTTGACTCTCCCGTCAGGGAACATAATTTTTACTCTTACTTTGCCAACTATCTCCAATGTTGAATCACTTACCAATAACACCTTTCCACCATCATACTTCTTATATTTGTGGAACCATTCTCTATTGAACGTCATGTAAAAGGATGCACTTGAGTCAACCATCTAGACATCATCGGATGCTTGAGTTGTCAAGGTTGCTGCAATGAAGGCGTTGTTAGAATTAGGTGTTGTACACCTTGCATAATTCTTATAATGTTGGGGCCACTTTATGTTGTATGTGACATTGGGACTTAATTGCAAAATGTAACTATTTAATATTGGGGAAAAATAAAATATAATACAGTACCCAATATTAAATGTGGGGTCACATGATTTTTTGTAAGTTCATGGTTTTGGGCACATGGTTTATGTAATACCACTTGGTGGTTTTGTGGGAGCTTGCTTCTATAAAAGCAACCACAAGGGTAGTTGTTTAGGGTTGGAGAGTTTTGTTGCAGGTGGTTGAGATTGTGCATGTGTGAGGGTTTGAAGCATGGCATGGGATGTGTGGATTCATGCTTGGTCACATGGAATGCATGGATAGCTTGTTGCTTTAGAAGTGTTCATGGAGTCTCTGAAGATGTATTGTAATGGGTTTTCATTGCTGAATAATACATGGAGTGTGGATGCTTTAATTTTGAAGGCTGGGTTTTTTCCCTCTTTAGTGTTTTCCCAGGATATATCTTGTGTCATATTTAATGGGTATGTTGTCTATTCTTTTGCATGTTGATTTTGATCACTTATTTGCATAGATCTCTATATTGGGTTATGTGGAAATTGTTATTAGATGGTTGTAAGTTTCCTAACAAGCGTCTGCATTAGTTTGAGAAGATTCATTGACAAAAGCATTATTTTTATTCTTCTCTTTGTAGTCCTTCCTGATATGACTAGGTTGCCCACAGTTCCAGCATCTCACCTTAAACATTTTACCAGGAGACTTTGATCTCCCTATAGATTTGGATTTTGACTTCTTGTTTTTCTTCTTTCCTTTCTCCTTTGGTCTACCCTAAACAACAAGAGACTCTTTGGCCATCTCTGAAGACTTCCTCTGTATCTCTTTAGATAACAATGAGGCAATAATGTCTTCAATATTCAAAGTAGTGGTGGTGCTTCCAATGGCCATCACAAAATGATCCCAACTGTCAGGTAACAAACATAAAAGGAGCATACAAAGATCTTCCTCCTCTGTCTTTACACCTACAAAATCCAACTGAGTAACACTCATATTAAATGATTTTAGATGGTCTGCAATAGATGCACCTTCCTCCATTTTCAAGGAGTACAACTTCTTCCTCAGGTATAACTTATTTATGAGAGACTTTCCCTGATAAATATCACCAAGCTTCTTCCATAATGAAGTTGTAGACTACTCCTCATAGAGATTCAGGAGTACAGAATTGGCTAGACTCAATCTTATTAGACCTCTTTATTTTCTATCAACAAGATCCCAATCCTCTTGCTTCATACTTCATGTCTTAGTACCAGACACTCCTAACCAGAGGTCTCTATCCACCAATAAGTCTTCCACTTTGAGTTTCCATAACTCAAAATTTCTGCCATTAAACTTTTCAATATCTACTCTACCTGATGTACTCACCTTCAAAAACAAAAACAAGTTTTAACAATGTATCTGCAAGATCATCATGGAAAAAACAAGCCCTTAAGTGGCAAAAAATTCAGAAAAATCAGAGATAGGCAACTTGACGTAAAAATTTGAATAAGTTATCTATAATATTTCAAAAATATGTAAGAATAGAATTTGTAGAAAAATGAATTTAGTTTTTAAACTACTAGGCTTATTTATTTATTTTCTAAATCAATTTGGCGAAAATTTGAAATTTCAATGTAGTAGTACTTAAATTTTAGGGAAAAAATAAAAAGTAGGTGTCTGTCTAACCACCCTAATCACAATAAAATGATAATATTTTAGATATAAGTAAAGGACTCATGTCCCGATGTGATGCATATTTTTTTATAATTTGTTTCCAAGTAAATAATTAATTATGAATTTTTTATTATAAATTTTTAAAAATATAAAAAACTCGTATGTCTGGCCACCTTAACTTGGTCAAAACTTCATGAATTTTTTAATTTTATTTTTAATCCTATAGTATGCAAAGCATAGAATGTGACATAAGTTTTGGATTCAAAAAATGTGATACCATTTGAAAGTTATAAATATTTTTCAATCGGCCTATCAATCAGGACTTTATTCGTAATTCAAATAGAAAATGAATAATAATTATTTATTAAATTCAAAGTAAAGCATAATTTATATTGGTGGAAATCTGAGAATCTCCTTTAAAAACCCTTTTTGTTTCATCAATTTTGGGTTAAAAAAAATTCGTCAACCACATACCCATCATATCGCCACTTTTTGGCCCATCATGATCCTGCACATACCCAACAATGCAATATCCCACAGAAATAGTATTAGCACAAAAAACTGAGCTTTCTCTCAAGGATAACACAATGGGCCAGGCTCTGGTACCACTTTGAAAGGAAAACAGGGTGGATCTAAAGACCCAAAAGTGCAGAATACATTCCCTTAACACTAATACAATAGGGTAGAAGAGCATTAACAGGTTCAGATAGCTTCTAAAAACTACATGAGATGAATACAACTAGTAAAATAGATAAAAAAATTAAGCATTCACAGATTGACACAAGATACACGTGGGAAAACCTTTTCAGTTAAAAAACCCACCACACAAAGTCAAGACAATTGTATTTTAGTAATAAAACAATCATACAATGTTCAATCTTCTCTGATCAGCTCACAATAGCTCTCCCTTTCATTTCTCACTATTACAATGTTATAAAAAATAGTTCGAAGTTCTATTTTCATTGTTGTACTCAACTTACCAAGTCATACATTGCAATTAATCTCTCAACCAATCACCAGCCTTCAGATTTATAAATCAGACATCCAATCACACAAATGATCTGCCCATGTCGATCTCCCTACATTGAGCTACTCGGGCATTAACTTCTTTACCCAAAACATGTCATGTCTGCCACACTGAGGTGACCTGCAATAACTACTAGCACTTCATTGGCCTTTAGCCAATCATCACCTAACACTGAGCCACGTGTCCTTCCTGCATTCATTGTCGCTCTTTCACTCCGAGTCCAACTCGGTCAAAACTTGCCTCAAGCTCATCTAAGCTCTCTAAGTCCTTACCGCTCTACCATGGAGCTCGTTTGACCTACTCAAAGTATGGTAGTGAGCTCATCCGAGCTCACATCGACCATCCTTATGCTACTATGTCTCCAACTGAGTCGACTTGTGGTATAGTGGTGAGCCCATCCGAGCTCACCGACGAATTCAATGAGCCTAGCTCATCTCACCTCCAAAATTCCATCGTGCTATCATAGTCAGGTTGAGGTCTAACCGCAGTATGACAGTGACCAATCTGTGGGACCATTGATGGTCAAACCGCACTACCGTGGGGGCTGATAGGCAATCTTGCAGTAGTGTGATGACCGTCAGCCAAACTGCAAGCGGCCTCACCGCGGCCACAACAGTGAGTGGACCCACCGCCCGCGGTATGGCAGTAAGCGTTGGACCCGACCATAGGCAGTCTCACCATGGCTATCACGCTGAGTGGGTGCACTGCCAGTGGTATGGCAGTAACCGCCGAACCCGACCGCAGGCGGTCTCACCTCGGCCACCTCGGTGAGTAGACCCATCGCCCATGGTATAGCGGTAATCCCCGAGACCACCACCGACGACTTCACCACGGCCACCATAGTAAGGCAGTAACCGCCAGACCTATCACTGCCAGGGGCATAAAAAGACAAAAAATTTCCAAGGTAAGAAAATAGGGCCTTCAAGTTGGAAGTTGAGACACATTTTCTCAACAAGTATCACAGTTAGCTGTAAGGGATAGGAGCTAATATTTACAATCACTTTAACTGAACAACAAAAAAATCATGCATCTAATTAGGTTGAATGTAAATGAAGTAGGATATGGGTGACATACATATCCATCTATCCCTACAATATATATATAATCTGCAGAGACAGATAGATACATTTAAATAGAATGTAAATGAACAAGGCTATAATTAATTTACGTATTTATGTATCTCTTTGTATATATATGTATGAAAATGTTATATCAAATAGGGTTTGATAAATTTGAACCATACTGCTAATGAACTGTACATTATTATATAAATTTCATTATGCATAGATAGATAAATGCATAAGTTTAATGAAAATGAAGAGGGATATATATAAATTCCAGTATATATATGCGTTTGGTTTGTTCTGTAAGACCCCACCTTATATGTACTTAATACAACCATAATTTTTTCCATGCTTTTCTTGAAATGATAATTAAGTGTATTGTGGGTAATAAATAAGTTGATCCCTTGGCAATATTCTTCCATATCATTTTGATACTTTATTCTATTGTCACTACCATTAAGGTGGATTGCACTCATATATTGTGGAATGCCGATTGATATTCTAAATGGACTATTATATAGTTAAAGCTTAGAATGTTTAGCTAACAAATTAATGTGATACATAATCAGTACTTACGATCACATAGGTAATGTGCGGGAAGGCAATGGTGTCAGGTGAGAAGGGAGAACCATCAATAGAGAATCAACAAACTACTTCAAGATGATGTAAATTTATCCCCATTTGAGGGCTAGAAACAAGCAAAGTTAATGTATTGGAGGACTAAGGTTATGAGGGAATCTAGTTGGGATTCATGTGAGGTGTAAGTGGGAATTAGGTCTTGGAAACCCCTAATTTTGAAACTTGGATTGGACCTTGAGTGGGCTCTTAATGAGAGTTGTTTGTCAAATTTTTGTGCTAGGGTGCAAAAATAAAACCCCTAGGGTCTATACCATAGTGGTAGGGGTCAAGTAGGCATACAATAGTGCCCCTACAAGACCCCTGAAAAGCTCTCATAAGGAGGAGTGATGAATTTTGAGAAGAGGATGGGGTGGAAAGATGGAGTGGTTGTCCAAATTCCTATTCTCATTAATGGGAAAGGACCTTCATTGATGGAGAGAGGTGCACTCCACACCTTCCCATCAAAGATATGAAATGTGTGAAACTTCTATATATTTTGAGAGGAGGAAGGAGTTGTTGTGAGCCACTTCTCCTCATGGAGAACTCGATTGGGATTGAAGGAAGATGAGAGGAGAATAGACGTCTTCACTCTTGAGAGATGGAGATAAATATAGCTTGGCTTGGAGAGGGAGGAAAGGGAAAAGAGGCTAATCTCATCTCCTAAAGAAAAGAGATAAGTTTTTCCTACTTCCATTTTCCTTTGTGTAATTTTTGTAAGAAGGTGACATATTGTGTGAATCGTGGTTAGAAATAGGAAGTAGAGAATTTAGATGCATGAAATTGGTGCTAAGTTATTATTCTCCCTTCATAAAATTGTGAAAAGACTCCATTCATTATCTTGGAGCTAAATAAATAACTTGCTTGGGGGTATGGTTAGAGCCCACAAGGCTCCATGACGCCATTATGGTAGGGTGGAGAGAAATCCCTTGTTTATTGGCATGTAAAAATCATTATTTTCTCAATATTATTGTAATATTAATTCAAAGAAGTGAGTTACATATATGTCCAATGAATAAAGAAGAAAAAAAAATTCTCAACCTTTTGTATATATTCTTTACAAAATTAGCTTGGGAAAGCGAAAGAAAATTGTTGGTTGATTTGTAGAAAATTGTGGGACTCCCTAATATAAGGAAAACATACATAAAAATATTATGTTTCTTGATCAAAATGATAAATATCCATAAATCCATTGTTGTCAAAATGCTTGTGCAAGTTGGCTCACAATTGTATTAAAAATGAGTATGTAAATAATATTCTACTGTTGTTATATTTCATGACCAAATTAACTTAAGTATTTCATTTAGATGTTAAATGACAGACAATATCTCAAGGAAAGAGAACGAATAACTTAATTTTGTTATTGAAAATTCTAACACCTTTGTTTCCTACTAAAATTCATGCTTCTATTAGAACAACAAATAAGATGCTTTCTATAAGTATTGTGAACCCCTACACTTGCAATTGCACAAAGACGACAAACATTGTTAGTGTTATATCTAAATGCATGCAAACAATGAGGGATTCCCCATAAAATCCATTTGTTAATAACTTAAAATAGGAACAAGGGAAGAAAAACAAAAATAAATGAAAACCAGTCCTAATTAAGTGAACAAATTGATGATCCCATGGGTGAATTGGTGCCAATGGAGTGTTGCAATTGGCCCTTTCCCAATTCCTATGTTGCAAATATGAGTTGGTTGAATCAATGGTCAAATCTCCAAAGAGATTTGAGCATAGCCTTGATGCAATTTTTAAAATATTAGGAGTGTATGGATGAAATGGGCAAAATTAGTTCTCAATTGAAGAGAGTAACTTTGCATGTAAATTATGGATGAAGATTGAGAGGAGAGGTCTCCAATTTATAGATTCAAATCTTAGAAGAGATAGTGGAAATAAGAAATGTGGGACAAAAGATAGTCCAATTGCATTGTGCCACTTGTCCAAATGTGATTGGATGAGGAATGTGCAATTTTGGCCAATGTGCCAATAAATGCATTTAGGTGGCATTTCAAATTTGAGAAATGACATGTTGGAGAGGGAAAGGGAATGAAGTTAATGTCGCTTCGCTCAAGGTCAAGGACATGTAAGAGGCATTGAATGCCTTGTTGGAAGGACCAAGTCCACTTGGCTTTTTTTTTAATTCAAATAAGGAATATTCCTTTTTGATGCTTTGTGAGAGAAAATAGAGAAATTAATAAATCAAAGTAATTGATTTATTGTGCAACTTGCATTCTCTAGAGAATTTTAGTGAGAAGGATTAACTTAATCAATGTTTTAATTAATTTAATGGAGGATTAGGTGATGTGACAATTTAGACTTAGATTTATGAATTGATTTAAGTCATAAATTGAGAGGAAATGATTTATTAAATAAATGATTTGATTTATTTAATAAAGAAGGAATGTGTTAGATTAAATCAAATAAAGTTTAATTTATTTAATTTAATAAGAGGACTTTAGAGATTTTAATCAAATAAAATGATTTATTTAATTAAACAGAAATGTAAGGTTAATTAAATTAAATTGATTAATTTAATCAAAGGAGGTGATAGACTTAATTCAATAAGTAGTGATTTCTTGAATTAAAGGATAGAAAGTGATGAAATGTTGAGAATTTGATTTAAGAGGAAGTCTTGTTAGTAATCGGAATCAAGTGTGCCAAAACAAACTTGTACATTTTCCATGTCTACATTTTTCCCCTCTTTCAAGCAATATACTTGTTACATTGATTTAAAGAATAAACTGCTGTGATCAAAGGTCTACATTTTCTTGAAATTTTAGATGCCCCACTACTGCCCTAGCAAAAGGATACTGCTGGATATTGCCCCCTCGAGAGATCGGACGAAAATTTTGAAGTTTTGGGTGATTTCACGAAAAAAGATGACAAGGTGCCCGACATGCCAAAAATGCCCCAGAATGCCCAAAAAATGCATTAAAATGCCATAAGGGATGAAGAATGACCTTCGGGTAGGTGAAAACGAGATCAGGGCAAAAAACCCCCTCTAGAATGTCAAATTAGGTCAAAAGAACCCTAATTTTTGAGCTTAAATAGGCCTCAAGGGGTCATTTTCAAAACATTTGCACTCCTACCTTTGAAGAAATAGACACTTGAGCTCTAAGTTCCAGACACAATGGAACAACAAGAGCTCCCCCTGCATGTTTCAGAGTGAGTACGAGTATTTCAGCAACCAGTCACCGCAGGACCCGTGGTATGTACCCTTATCCCACTTTTAATTTTCTCATTTTATGTGCATTTAATAGGGGTTAAGCATGGTCGAGCTGGCACGGTGCGATATTGTGTCGTGGAAGCTCTCCAAACTAGCCTGTGCGGTCCTATATAGGGCTGCGTGTGTATTGAGCACCATGCGGTGCAATTTGTGGTTTGGAAACTTCAAAGTTTTAAGTCGGTCGCCTGCTCAAACAATGCCGCGTGGGCCAAAAGCTATCTAAGTCCGCCACATGGTGCACTTTGCAAATTTTTGGCTATCTAACTCTGTCGTGCGGCGTAATTTGGAGGTATCCAAATTGCATTGCTTTTTCAAACAGCGCCACAATTGTTGTTTCAAAAGCAAAAGGTGACACAGACACTAGATTCTTTCTAGGGAAGTTGATGCGGTACTTTTCCTTGTGTAGGAGACACCCGAGGTTATTCATTCGAGCGAGCATGGATGGCCTGTTCTTGAGTGATTATCTGATATGCACATATTTCTTTAGGAGCAGCTGGGGATGCTCGGTTTGTGGTTCGTTGCCTACGTCCCTCCTATGCGAGCACATTTGGGTATGATCATGCCTTAGCCGAGCGGTGGCATAGTGAGACTTCATCTTTTCATCTTCCCACTAGTGAGGCCACTATCACTTTTGAGAATGTCTGGCACATCCTGCAACTACCTATTCATGAAGAGCGAGTGATTTATGATATAGAGGAGGGGAGGAATGCTTGCTTTAGTGTCATGGTGTGGATGAGCTCATGCTATGCAACGGTCAGATAGATTCGGAGAGATACCGGGGGATAGCCCCTACTTACAGCCTTATTCTGGCTACCATTATTTTTGGCCTTGTAGCTCCTGATCAGTGCGGCCGATATTTTAGTCCAGGTTGGGGACTAGCATGGCAGCAAATGTGCACTCACCGAGTGCGTTATGCCTAGGGACCAGTGCTGCTAGCCTCCTTATACCGAGATTTGCATGAGTTTTCTTACTTGGAGGGTCGGGCCCTTGGGGCGGGATTGACCCTTCTTCATGTTTGGGGTTTCGAGCAGATTCCAGTACTTCGCTGATTTGTGACACATGTTGTTTTAGACATTGATGACCCTTTGGTGTGGTGGTATGGTCAAGCGATGATTCGCTTCACTCACATAGGCACAAAAGACATAGCTCAATGGCGGCGGGTCCTAGATGAGATGACAGTATTTATTTGGAGGCCGTATATGGGTATGGGCCCATGGATGGATGATGCAGAGCAACTTTTCATTGCCCACCAGGACAAAATTATGTAGGGTCGAGAGCATACACTAATAGAGAGATATCTTCTGGGCAGAGTGGCCAGACAGTTCGGGGAGGTGCAGGATATACCCGACACTCAATATACAGCCATCTTTGCCCGCACAGCCAGGGAGACAGCATGGGGATAGCCCATTTCAGCAGATGAGGTAGTGACCTTGTTCAGGTAGTTGGTGGCTCGGCCTTGGGCATGTGATCAGGGGCCAGCAGATGCAGGATTGACTCCTACATTCAGGGCATGGTTCAGGCCGCTAGTGAGATTGACAGTTTCGGGGACAATGCTTCCTCATCATAGGCCGAGGGGTAGGTCAACAGGCAGGGGTCGGGGAGGTGTACCACCTCCTCAGCAGTCACCTCGGAGGGATCACACACAACATGTAGTAGGGCTGGATGGGAAACCCTTAGTGGCAGGATAGGATGAGCAGCCGCATGTGCCAGGATAGGATGAGCAGCCCCACATGCCAGCGTAACAGTACTCGGTAACACAGCCAGTAGGACAACCAATAGGACAGCCAATGGGCTAGCTAACAAGATAGCCAGCAGGGCAGCCAGACGCCCGTGACATGTTGATGTAGGTTCTGATAGCTGAGCAGGATGAGGCCCGTAGCAAGTTGCCATACTGTCAACAGAGAGATCAGGCACGATCCAAGAGGGATCAGGAGATGGGCCGGTGGAGATAGTTACAGAGTGTTGCCTTCACATCCCGAGGCCGATCAGTTGATATCCGAGATTATAGGGATGCTATCAAAGAGGCTGAGTACTATCAACACCATTATTAGCAAGTAGTACCATCTGACCACAGAGTGCTATACTTTTCATAGTAGACAGGGAGGTGACCGGTAGAGGCACATGGTGAGAGGCAGGACGGGGAGGGCAACAGTCAGCAGGGCCCACCCCTTTTTTGATCACCAAATAGTTTGATTCATTTTTGATATATACGGGCTGTAGTATTTTGGCCTTATTGTATTATGTACTTGATGTACACCTGATCCGATTTGTATCATAACAATATTTTTTGATATATATGAGATGATTCGCCCTTTTATGATGTATATGTATAATATGAGGATGCAAATATTTGATGTTATGAGATGTTTCTATCCTTATGCTTTATGTGATGCAGTGTATGTAATGAGTGCATTTCTTTTTTTGTATTTTCTTTGTTTTAATGATGTAATGCATATCAATGATGGCAATGGATGCAAATGGTAATGGTTGCAAATAATAAGGTATGATGTAATGATGTCTTTAAGATGCTTAGAATAACAAATTTATATTATTCCTCATAACTTAAGATATGATGCAATGCTCTTTTGATGCTGGCGATCTAGTGGATGCGAGATGTATGCATGGGCGATGTTTTGATTATTGTTATAATACCATGTTAGTGTGGAAAGAAGGTAGAAGAAACACAGAATTAATGAATTAGTGAAGATGGAGATGGTGATTTGCATTGCTAGGAATTGGGATTTTCAAAGGGTCAATTGTGTTATGTTTGATAATACACATAGGTACGATGCATCAAGGTATAAAGGACCAAGATGGCACAGTACCTAGTGTGATGGACTTTGAATTGAAAATCAGATAGGAGTATTCTTGTTCACACTTAACATACATATTTTATTCAAGATGTAGTTCAAACATTCTAAACATCTCGGACCAAAACACAGAAAAGCGAGCTTTCCTATGTGGTCAACAAGATACCTAAAATATCCTTCCTACAAACCAAATGAAACATATATAACTAACCTATTTTACAAGCGTATCCCACAATCATAGCAGATATAAAGATAATGATCATTGCCCTATTCCTTTCTCTCTAAACCTATTTTGTTTAGGCATCATCAAGAGGTCCTTGGAATGAGTGCAAAATAAGATAAGTCTAAAGAAGACCAAGACAAAGCAAACAAAAAAGCTAATGTTCTTCATACCGCTAGCCAAGGCTAAACTATTGTGAGGGGTTACCTGATGCTTATGTCCATTATAGGAAGCTTCATCCTAGGACATGTCGTGACCAGGGTTTGATGGGACTGATTGGGTGATAAGCTATTGATACTCTGAGTTGACCGACTTGCTTGCTTACTGATCTAGACTTCCAAGACTTTTGACGATTAGGTGCTCTCTTCTGAATGTGCTAGACTTGCTTCTAACTGAATCACCAAAGGGTGAAGGTGATGATTCATTTTATTATGAATGATGATAATCACGGGTAAAAGCGAGATGAAATGGATGCACCATTTTGGATTTTCCTAATATTTTGAGGCTATTTTTTGTATTTTCACTTTTTTCAATGTTTTTGGTATTTTCAAGTTTTGAGGCGAACAAACTAACCTAAAGACCTATCCTAGGGGTCTCGAGAGCTGATCCGTAGATGAGCCTTTCCTATGTTATACACGTAGATACCACATAGTTCGATGGATGACAACTGACTTGACAATAAGATGGACAAACGAACTGCCATTTTATTACTTAAAGGACTGACTTAGATGCAGACTAGATGGGCAAATGAATTGCCAATGCGATAGATGCCTAAGGACTGACCCTAACTATATCGGGGGATGATCAAAGATCAACCTTGCCTACATTCAAGCTTAGAGATGATGTAGTTCGACAAGGTGAAAGACTGACAAGACTCAATAAATTTTGAAGATTTTTTGATATTTTGATATGTTTTTGATGATTTTTCTTATGATATTTTGAATGTTTTTGGATTTTTCCATGGTTTTGACAAAGATCACGAGAATATACACGAATCCGATCCGATGCTTGTGAGAATGTGCCCCCGGTGTGGTGCAATAGAGTACTTCGATAAAGGCAGGACAGACTACCCTTAGAAATGTCAAGTAGTTCCATGGTGGAATGTGGTACAGACACCAACGCAGGCTATGGTATGGGTGGATGGGTGTTTTGGGATGCGATGAAATGAGTCCTACAAATTCTGGTAGATGGGTGGTGCTTTATTTACACTTGGTGCCTATTTGCTAGGTTTTCGCCAAGGTACTTGCCCAAAGCACCACTGAAGTGGTTTTCACTAAAGGACAAATTTTTTCTTTTTACTATTTTTGCATTTTTTAATTTTTTTTGTTGTCGCCAAGATGCCTGTTTTCTAGGTTTTCATCAAGGTAACCATTTTTTTAGGACTTTTTTATTGTTTTTGTATTTTCTGGTTCTATACCTTGCAATATTTAGGCATAAATTTTTTTGAGGTGCGAACTATTTATGGGCTCCTGCAAGGGCTCGCCTTTCGGTGTTGACAATTGATATGCCCCCAATTTGTAACTTGCAGTGATGATAAAGGGTCCCAGCCAGTTGGGCTCAAACTTTCCCTTTGTATCTGGATTTGGCATGTTCTTTTGGTTTTCTTTCAGCACAAGGTCACCAACTTGGAAAGTGCGTTGTCTGATCTTCTTCTTGTAGCTCCTTTTTAGGCGATTCTGATACACTTATAGATGATTAAGGGCATCCATGCACCTTTCATCTAATAATTCCAGCTCATTGAGTCTTGTGACCCTGTATTCCTCATCTATGATGAGGTTTTGTAGTGATATTCTTAGTGACGGGAGCTCGATCTCAATAGGGAGGATGGTTTTTGATCCGTAGACCAGAGAGAATGGGGTGGCACGTATTGGCGTGCAGATGCTAGTACGATAGGCCCATAAGGTGGGATTTAGCTGTAGATGCCAGTTATGACCAGAATCATTGACTATTTTCTTGAGGATTTTCAGGATGGTTTTATTCGTAGCTTCTGCTTGGCCATTGCCTTATGGATAGTGTGGAGTGGAAAAGCAATGTTGGATTTTGAATTTTTCACATAAATCACAGACATCCTGATTCTTAAAAGGTGTCCCATTATCAGAGATAATGGATTGGGGAACACCATATCGACAAATGAGGTAATTCAGGATGAACTTGGCTATTTGTTTTCCCGTGATGTAGGTCATGGGGATTGCTTCGACCCACTTTGTGAAATATTCAGTGGCAGTGATAATGAACTTGTGGCCATTAGATGAGGTGGGTGAAATTTTACCGATGAGATCGAGCCCCCACTATGAAAAGGGCCAAGGTGTAACAATGGGATGCAGTTCTTGAGCTGGTGCATGAATAAGGTCTCCATGTTGTTGGCATTGCAGGCACTTTCTGACAAATTTGTGTGCCTCTCTCTCCATCGTCGACCAATAGTACCCGATTCTAAGCAATTTCTTAGCCAAGGTCATACCACTCAAGTGTGATCCGCATGTGCTATTATGTACCTAAGTTAGAGCAGTCGTAGCCTCCTCAGGTTTTAAATAACGTAGCAAGGTTCCATCGATACTTCTTCAGAAGAGGGTTTCTCCTAGGATGACGAATCATGAAGACCTTTTGACAAAAGTGCGTTTTAGGTTTGGGGTGATGTTAGTGGGGAGGATTCATAACTTTAGGTAGGTGTATATATCATGATACCAAAGGTCACTAGGACAAACGATTTCACACACGTATTCTGACTCTGGTACCTTGAATGTGCTATGAGAAGCTGCTCTATGAGGAATTCATGTTTTGAGACATTACGAGGGATGTCTAGTAAGGATCCAATGGTCGCCATTGCATTGGTTGCTCTATTGTTTGTCCTTGGTATTATTTGCTCGAAGGTGATTTCAATGAATGATTCTTTCAGGCATTCTACCACCTTTTTGTATGGTGCAAGCTTATCATCCTTGGTTTGGTATTCATCGTTGACTTGGTTGATGATAAGTTGCGAGTCCCCATAGACTTTTAGTGTCATGATTCGCCACTATGCTGCAATCTTGAGGCCTATGGTCAAGGCCTCGTATTCTGCAATATTGTTGGTACGGGGGAACACCACCTTTTATGATCTAGGTATGCAGTCTCCTTGTGGGCTGATGAAGAACACACCAACTCCTAATCCATGTTGCGTGTGGGAGCCATCGAAATATAATTTCCAGTGGTCGGTTGCACCAAGGTTAAAAAGGGATTCATCTGGGAATTCTAATATGAGTGGGTTATCTGTGTAGATGGGAGCTTCTGCGAGCTAATCTGCAATGACTTGTCCTTTTATGGCTTTTCATTCTACATACTCGATATCATGTTTAGACAATATCATTACCCACTTAGCCATTCTACTTGTAAGCAATGCTTTTGACAGTAGGTATTTTAGAGGGTGTATCTTGGCAATCAACTTGATTTGGTGAGCTAGCATGTAGTGTCTAAATTTTTGAGCTGCAAATACCAATGCTAGGCAAGATTTTTCTATTGATGTGTAATTGAGCTCATGCCCCACCATTGTTCTGCTGATGTAGTAGATAGCCCGCTCGGTTCCCTTTTCAGCATGTTGGGCTAAAAGGGCCCCAAGGGCAGCTGTTGTTGTTGAGATGTATAAGATTAACAGTTTGCAGACAATTGGTGGCATCAACACAGGTGGTGTAAGTAGATATTCTTTAATTTTATTGAATGCTTGCTTGCATTTGTCATCCCATCTGAAAGCTACTCCCTTGTGAAGTAGATGTGAATAGGCAATCTGCTTATTTTCCAGTTGTGCTATGAATCTCCAGATGGACTGGAGTCTACCTTGCAATCCTCTTAGTTGTTTTTAATGTTCTTGGCACTTCCATTTCAAGGATTGCTTTTACCTTTGCAGGGTCCACCTCTATTCCTCTCATTGAAACTATGTATCCTAGCAGCTTTCCCGATTGTACCCCAAAGACATACTTCTTTGGGTTCAGTCTAACCTTATATTGTTCTAGCCTGTCAAAGATAGCACTTAGAGTTGCTATGTGGTCCTATCTCTTCTTTGATTTAGCCGATATGTCATCCTCATAATCTTTGACTATTTTATGGATCATGTCGTGGAAGATTAATGTAATGACTCTTTGGTACGTAGCTCCTGCATTTTTCAACCCAAACGGCATTACATTCCAGCAGTAAGTGCCCCAAGGACATGTAAAGGCTGTTTTATGTTGGTCTTCCTTCGCTATCATTATCTGATTATACCCCGAGAAGCCATCCATTAGGGACAACATCTCATGTTTGGCCGTCATATCCACTATCATGTAAATGTTGGGTAGTGGAAAATCATCCTTGGGACGTGCTTTGTTTAGGTCTCTAAAATTAGTGTAGATGCGGATGCCCCCTTTCGGTTTTGAGACCGATACAAGATTTGATACCCATTCTGGATAGTTGATCGGGCGTATAAAGCCAACATCCAGAAGTTTCTGTAGCTCAATCTTTACGAGCAAGGTTATTTGTGGGTGCATCTTCCTTAGCTTTTGTCTGACTGGTTTTGCTCGGGGGTAAACGACCAAATGATGAACTACTACTTCAGGGTGGCATGTCTACATAGGTCCACACAAAATTTACCTTTCTTTCCTTTAGGAATGCTGCCAATAGTTCTTGTTCCTCTGTTTGAAGTGTTTGGGTGTAGAATGTGATTTGCGGCTCTGTTTTTGTTCCTTGGTTGACAGGGTTGCACTGTTCTGCCAATACTGTTGATTTCTCCTGATGTAGAGCAGTAGGGGTAAGATTGAATCCTTCATCCTCTGGCACCTCAGAAAAGGTTTTCACCGTCGGATGCATCCTTTATTTTTACTATTTTATGGTTAGAGAGTGCCACAATGTGGTTTTCACTCAATAACTCAGAGCTTATTCTCGATATTTTTCTTTTGTGACTGAAGGACTCAATCGTCTCCCCATAGTATGCTTGTGTGTTTAGTGTGATGTTGAATCTAGCCTTGTGATCTCTGCATGGAATTGTATCCCTTAGTCCCATGAATTCTGAGAGAGCCTCATCATTTTTGAACAAGTCTAGAATCGGTGGTCCTCGTTGGTCGTGATTGATGAGTTGGGGGTGTACTAAGGTAATTCGGTGGGTAGGTTGGTTTGAATTAGTTGTGGAGGCACTTATCATTAATAAGGTGGAGTCCTCAAAAAGCCTAGGGAGACTTGCTATGGTATCCTCATCGTCACTACTAGTACAAACATCAGTGACGTCAAAGGTGTAATTGTCGAGTGGGATCCCTAAGCAAATGGGTGGTCTAGGAGTGGTTGTTGTTACCTGAGGAGAGGACCTAACTGCTCTTCTGGGAGTACCTCTTCCATGCACGGTTATACTCGGAGGAGTATAACCGAGGCCAAGGTTTCACATTCTTCTTTCCACAATGATGGGCTCCAACCGTCCATCACTATTTCTTCCTAGGCTCTCATTCCTGTTATAGCCCATACCGAACATCATTTGTAACCCTCTGTTTGTTTCCTCCATGGGCAGGGTGGGAGTGGGTCTTTCATCTTGGTACAGAGTGTTTGTGATGTCCTCCTCATCCACATTATCCCAACTAAGATCCCCCCAATGGTGGAATCTAGAGGGTTTCGTTCTAGTGCGGACAGATGTTTGAATCAGCTGTAGTTTCCCATGTGACCTAGGAGATTGTGGTAACTCTCCTACAACAAAAGCATTTCTCTTCATTCTATAATCACCGCATCCATTGTCTTGTATCATGTTCTTAATCTTGGATATGTCGGGGATGGTGGGTGTCTCTATCGCAGAAGTGGAGGCGATATTAGCTGGGTCTATGTATGAAGTAGATGGTCCTTCATCATTTTTGGGTACTTGAGGGATCTTATAAAACTTGACTTCCAAGTTTTTGCAATAGGCGAAGGGTTTGGGATCCCCATGTATAGTGACCTCCTTGTTCTGATATGAGAACTTAATGCACTGGTGATAGGTTGAGGCTACTGCCTTCATTCCATGTATCCATGGGTGTCCCAGGAGGATGTTGTATGGTAGGTCAAGGTCGACGACTTGACAGGTGGTTTCCATAGTTGCCGACCCCACTTGGATGGGGATCTTGATAGTGCCTTGAGACACTCTTTCCTGGTCATCATATGCTCTTATTGTGATGCTTTTGTTCTTATTGATGGAATCCTCAGCGAATCCCAATTTCTTTATAAGCTTTAGTGAACAAATATTAAGGCTTGCACCTCCATCTACCAAGACTCGTTTGAGTTTCTTTTTATGTATTAGTACTTGGAGGTGGAGTGCGCGGTTATGAGATGGCTACGGTGGGAAATCTTGGTCTGAAAATGTGATGAGATTTGGGGTAACGATGTTACCCACCATAGCCTAAAATTGCTCTGTGTCAAGGGTGGCAACAATGGTAGAGGCAGCTCGCACTTCATCAAGGATCTGTCTATGGGTAGCAAAGATTTTTAGTAATTCCATGATGGAGATTTGGGCGGGTGTTCTTTTCAACTGGTCAATAACATTGTAATCATAGGGGATGGCCTTTGTATTGGCAATGGGGGTCTTAGGAGGTGCCCCAACGATGGTAGCCTTTCCATGTGGGGACTCCACAGTCATTGTTGGCTCCCTTGATATTTATACCGGTGACCATTTTATCAACGCATCCAACTATTTCCTCGTATACTAGATTAGCACTAGCATACTTTTGTTTGCCCTTATTATTCCCTTGGTTATTTCCCTGATTGTTCCCTTGGTTATGGTTCGGCATCGAATTCGTGTAAATTTTTAGGTCTTGGTTTCTGGTCAGCTGCTCGATGTTGATGACCTTGTCCTCAATGAGGTCTTGGATGATATTTTTGAGTCTCATGCAATTGGCGGTGGTGTGTCCTTTGACTTTTTGAAAGTCACAAAGGATATTCTCATTATACCATGGCGGTTTGGTCATGGGCTTTGTGTATTACTTAGAGTTAGAGATCTTGATTAGATTCTCTTTGACCAGCTTCTTCATTATAGACTCAATCGATTCACCAAGAGCTGTGAACTTCCTCTTGGGGAGAAACTTGTTACCGGGAGGTGGTCATCCTTGATTACCCAAATTGTTGACTTGATTGGTGGAAGTTGGTTGTGACTATGCTACTACCGCATTAGTCTGCACATTGTTGTGATAATGATTTTGCGGTTGATGATGGTTTTGGGTATTTTTCTTAGGAGCACTAATGACTACCTTAGCATCGACCATGCCGTCGTTTGTGATATTTTTATTCCTCAACCATGTTCAAGGTTTATCATTGTAGTTGTTAGATGGGCGGTTATCTTGTGGTGGAGTGCATGTTGGTGCGCCTCCTCGTGCAGTAAGGGCTCTTTCAATGTTGAGCGCCTTTGGAATCAATTGGTCATATGATGTGATGCACTAAATTTTTAAGTAAAATGCCAAGTTTTTATTGAGATTGGCTATGATGGTGCAGAATTGCTATTCTTCTAGTATAGTCCACTTGCTCTGATTGGCCTTAGATCACCATCTTTGTAAGAAGGATGCGAATAACTCTCCTTTTTCTTGTTTGAGTGCAGATAGTTCTTCCAAACTGACATCCCCACCCATATTGAAAGCGTAATTTTTAAGGAAAGCCTCCACTATTTCCTCGAATGTTTTAATGCCCATGGGTAGGCGAAAAAACCATTCCATAGCTGGACTAGTCAAGTTTCGAGGGAAAATTCGTATTAGGTATGTGTCATCATATGCGACTTCCATGCAGTACACCTGAAATTCCCTGACGTGGTTTTCAGGGTTGCCTGTTCCATTGTATTTATCAAATTTGGACCCCTAAACCTGTAATTGCACAAAGATGACAAACATTGTTAGTGTTAGATCTAAAAGCATGCAAAAAATGAGGGAATCCCCATAAAATCCATTTGTTAATAACTTAAAATAGGAACAAAGGAAGAACAACTAAAATGAATGAAAACCAATCCTAATTAAGTGAACAAATTGATGATCCCATGGGGGAATTGGTGCCAATGGAGTGTTGCAATTGGCCCTTTCCCAATTCCTATGTTGCAAATATGAGTTGGTTGAATCAATGGTCAAATATTCAAAGAAATTTGAGCATAGCCTTGATGCAAATGTGAAAATATTAGGAGTGTATGGATGAAATGGGCAAATTTAGTTCTCAATTGAAGAGAGTAACTTTGCATGTAAATTATGGATGAAGATTGAGAGGAGAGGTCTCCAATTTATAGATTCAATCCTAGAAGAGATAGTGGAAATAAGCAATGCGGGACAAAAGATAGTCCAATGGCATTGTGCCACTTGTCCAAATGTGATTGGATGAGGAATGTGCAAGTTTTGACCAATGTGCCAATAAATGCATTTAGGTGGCATTTCAAATTTGAGAAATGACATGTTGGAGAGGGAAAGGGAATGAAGTTAATGTCACTTGGCTCAAGGTCAAGGACATGTAAGAGGCATTGAATGCCTTGTTGGAAGGACCAAGTCCACTTGGCTTTTTTTTTAATTCAAATAAGGAATATTCCATTTTGATGCTTTGTGAGAGAAAATAGAGGAATTAATAAATCAAAGTAATTGATTTATTGTGCAACTTGCATTCTGTAGAGAATTTTAGTGAGGAGGATTAACTTAATCAATGTTTTGATTAATTTAATGGAGGATTAAGTGATGTGACAATTTAGACTTAGATTTATGAACTGATTTAAGTCAGAAATTGAGAGGAAATAATTTATTAAATAAATGATTTGATTTATTTAATAAAGAAGGAATGTGTTAGATTAAATCAAATAAGGTTTAATTTATTTAATTTAATAAGAGGAATTTAATTTATTTAATTTAATAAGGAGGTGATAGACTTAATTCAATAAGTAGCGATTTCTTGAATTAAAGGATATAAAGTGATGAAATGCTGAGAATTTGATTTAAGAGGAAGCGTTGTTAGTAATCGGGATCAGGTGTGCCAAAACGAACTTGTACATTTTCCATGTCTACAAGTATAAAGAGAGAGTGTATAGTCTAAATTAAATGTTGTATTATTTTTGTGCTCAAAGACTTTCGAGGATTTGTTTAAAACCCCGCATTTGACCCTAAAATTTGAAGACTCTATTTCCTTTGTCTTTTTTTTAAAGAGATTTATATCATATTTGAATAAAGAGTGAAAAATAACTTTGATTGAAAGACAATTGTTACTCTGTTCAAATAAAAGGAAAATAAAAGCCTAATTGTCTAGAATGTAATGCACCCATGTTTTGTCTATATCAAACCATATAAAATTAGCTTAAAAATGGGTTGTCTATCTCAGCTCTCCATTATAGAAAACGAATATATATATATATGCAGAGTAACTTTAAATGACAAATACACTTGTATGCCTATTTTATGGTTATCAAAATAAAACTTAAAAAAAAAAAAGAGGTGTAAAGGTAGAAAAAATTCTTGTGCATGAAATTTGATGCACATAACATATGGAGTATCACCTATAGTAGCCAACCATTATATTCTCTATGACCAAATTCATGGGTTCAAGCATAAACCCTATATGAATGTTTTTGAAAGTGTGTGGAGCATATCATGCTTTGGATCCTCCATTCCACATGTCACAAGAACATCCCAAGAATTCCCACCTTTCTCCGCATCATTTTCATATATTTATGCAACTTGGTAAACTAAAATACACACCCTTTTGTGCATTGTGATTCTGTTAATCAGGTGTGCTACGAAGCGTAGATATGTAGACTATTATGGTGAAACACACAAAAAAAAAGATAAAGTAAAATGATGAAATGATGGATCATCTGGCCTCTCCATCTTTGTGTGATGACCCAAAACTCACCCCTCTCGATCTATAGATTTCTTTCAAACTCTTGTTGGGTCATTTAGCCTTGAGAAGGTTGCCCTGAGTAATTGAAATATGAATTAATGGAATGGCCCTACCATTAACCTAATCTACCTTTCCTCTAGCAATTATCATTGTATTTTTCACTATCACAAGTCAATCTACTAGGTATTCAAATGCATAGCAGTACACATGAGTCTCTTGTACTTGTACTAAAAAGAGTTACCACTAAGGATACCTTCATCAGTTGCCTATTGCTTGTTACATCCTTTATGACACCTCTTCAAGTATTAAGGTACAATGCTTATTCTAGGTTAATGAGTGATTTATTTTCTAGCACCTTACTTGTTCACCGATATCACAAAGTTATTTAATTCCTGAGGTCGAGTCAAGAATAGTGTAGCCTTTCCACTAAAATATTAACTGCAAGATAAATTTTGTAGACATATGTTAGGTGGAAAAAAAATTATGAGGTAATGCAAGTCCCTCAACTAGGGGAGAGGAGCCAATACGTACACACCCAAATTCTCACGGTCCTATTGGTAGGCCACGTGGACCAATAACATTTTAAAAAAACACCCATTATGCAAAAATGAATATTAAACAATAAAAAAATATTATTATTTTTTGTTTAATATTTTGCCACGTGGAAGGTTGAAATTTGTCCACGACTGAAAAAAATGCAAAAATGACCCATCGATCGATACATAGGCACCTCAAGTGCCACTACTTACATGGCTCATCGTCTGAAGTTGATAGCCTTGCCATGCCAACTTCTCTCAATCCACCACCCTAAGAATCCACTACATCACATTTATCACTCGCAACCACTTCCTATTCCTATCGACTATTGGGTGTAATTTTTGTCACCTCTCCTAAGCTCCACGCCACCCCACATTTATTTCGAGCTTAACTATATTGAATCCTCCCAATGCCTCACTCTTCTTGCCATGTTTTCAGCCTTTCATTCTAGCAAGTAAACATTCCTTCTTCACTTGCACACCAGTACCTGCTCATTTCGTTGTTTGCAACCTTCACCCTCTCACCACAACTTGCGATGTTCAGAGACCATATCATGTTTTGGTAGCAGCCAATACAAAGATGGGTAGATGCCAGTTACCAAACATTATCAGTGGCTCCACTTCTACCATGCAAGAAACAAACGGGTTCCTCTCTGCCATGAATGGGTTCCTCACCATGATGAACAAGTTCCTCACCGCCATGAAGGTCACATCAAGCAACGAACAGATTTGTGCATGTTCAACCCAGGTGAGCTTGCTCACTAAGGCCTGCCATTATTCGGTTGTTTGAGTTTGGTTTGCAATTTCAGTTTGTTTTATTGGTTTTTTGGTGTTGCAAATATCGTTTATCTTGTTGAAGTTTAGTGTTTATGAACACTATCCTATTTTTGTTCATAAACACACTAAATCTTTGGAAATTAATCTTTTGTTCAAGCATCGCTCTATTTATATAATAGATAATAATGCAGTTGGTTGTTTCCCTGTCATTGAAATTTATGGGGTTGTTTTTTTCTTTCAGTAATAATAATGTTCATTGTTTTCATGCCATAGATGAAGTTGTATTTATCTTTATATGGGTTTTTCTCTATAGCATTTATATTGCAAATATTACACTCATATTTTGGAATTTCTCTTTGAGTAGGGTTTATTTTGAAAATATAGCACACATAGTTTAGCATTTATGTTTCCCTAGGGTTTATTTTGCAAATTTTACAGTCAAAGTTTTACCATTTTTGTTTCATAGGTTTTGCATTATCATATACTCTGCTTATCCTATTCTTTCTCATGGATTATCCATTATCATTGACTCTAGTTATCCTATTCTCATAGGTTTTGCATTTTCATTGAATTTTCATATCCTATTTGCATAGGTCCTACATTATAATTGACTCTGGTTATTATAATCTCACAGGTTCTACATTATCATTTTCTCATAGGTTTTGCATTATCATTTACTCTGCTTATCGTATTATCATACGTTATGCATTATCATTTACCCTGCTTATCATAATCTCATAGGTTCTACATTATCATTCACTCTGCTTATTGTTTTCTCATAGGTTTTGCATTACCATTCACTCTGCTTATCGTATTCTCATACGTTTTGCATTATCATTGACTCAGCTTATCATAATCTCATAGGTTCTACATTATCATTCACTTTGCTTATCGTATTCTCATAAATTTTGCATTATCATTGAGTTAGATTGTGTTCTCTATTTCATTAACCAAAAAAAATCATGTGGGTTAATATTTTTTAGGTTTTGCGTCATCTTTTCAGTCACTTCAAAAATATATGTTATTTTTGTGCCATAGATAAATATGTTGGTGTTATTTATATTGAAAATATTACACTCAGTTTAGAATTTATGTTTCATATGTTTTGCATTACCATTCACTCTGCTTATCATAATCTCATAGGTTATGCATTATCATTCACTCTCCTTATTGTTTTCTCGTAGGTTTTGCATTATCATTGATTCTAATTTTCGTATTCTCATAGGTTCTGCATTATCATTGAATTTTCTTATCATATTATCATAGGTCATTATCATTGAATTAGGTTGTGTTCTTTGTTTCATTAACCAAAAAAAAAATGTGGGTTAATCTTTTTTTAGGTTTTGCTTCATCTTTTCAGTCACTTAATAAATTGATGTTGTTTTTGTGCCATAGATAAATATGTTGGTGTTATTTATTTTGGGTTATACTCCATCAATTCAGTCATATACATATGTGATAATTGTTATACTCTTATTTTTTTCCATTCGTAATCTTTATATTGTTCTTCATTACAACCATTATAGTCATGGGTTAATGTTCACATTTTGATTAATGTTGTTGAGTACCATTTCTACGTGTCATTGATAAAACTAGGGGTTATGTTTTTCATACACGATGCTTCATTCATTCATTATTGCTATTTTCTTTAGGTGACATTTATTAAATTGGGGGTGCTATGTTTCCCAATTATTAGGATTCATCAATTCAAACATGCAATTATTGAAGCTTTTTTTTTTGCATTACAAAATTTTGGGGGTCTTGTTTTTTTCATAAGATCTGCTTGATTATGTAGGGGAGAGGAGCCGATACGTATGCACCCAAAATCACATAGTCCACATGACAGGCCACATGGACCAATAACATTTAAAAAAAAAAAACCCATATACATAAAACGAATACCCAACTTCATCATGGTTAGTCTTCATTTATAAATATAGGGGTGTTATGATTATCATATGTTCTACTTCAATAAATCTGTAATGCAAATGTTTCTATCTTTTCTTAGGTGCCATTGGTTATTTTGGGGGTGTTATCTTTTGCATAGGTTATTTTACATCATATCACTCATCCAATTATTGTACCTTATTTTTGTGTCTTTGAAATATATGGGCATGTTCTATTTTTTTTAGGTTCTGCTTCATCAAATCAGTCATGCATATATTGTACCTTTACATAGACATATATATTAAATGCATGTTTACTCATTTATATATATGTATATGCATATGTATAGACTATGCATAGGCATATACATAGACATATGCATATGTATATCAGATATTAAATGCACACATAATTGTAATTATTTTGAAACAAAACAATTACATGCTCAAACATGATGAAGTGTATCTAGCTTGTATATACTTAAGGTCTTTGCATCTTACTTATATATATATATATGCATATATATATATATGCATATGTATAGACATATTCATATACATATAAATATGTTTATGTCTATGTATATGAATATGTCTATATATTTATGTATATGTATATGTGTATATACATATATATATACTACTTTCATGCCATCCTGCATATATTTTGAGCCAACCTGCATCCGATGTTCGTAATGTCTCACACACTTGTCAACTTTACAACCTTTCATTCTAGCAACTTATCATTTTTTTCACAATGATGGCAATGTTTGTGTGTGTATGTGTATATGTATGTGTATTTGTATGTGTATGTGTATGTGTATGTGTATGTGTATGTGTATGTGTTTTTGTATGTCTATGTCTATGTTTGTGTGTATGTCTATGTCTATGTGTATGTAAATTTGTATGTGTATGTGTATGTGTATGTGCATGTGCATGTGCATGTGTATGTGTATGTGTATGCGTATGTGTATGTGTATGTGTATGCCTATGCCTATGTATATGTCTATGTTTATGTCTATGTTTATGTTTATGTGTATGTGTATGTGTATGTGTATGTGTATGTGTATGTAAATTTGTATGTCTATGTCTATGTCTATGTCTGTGTGTATGTGTATGTGTATGTGTATGTGTATTTGTATGTGTATGTGTATGTGTATGTGTATGTGTATGTAAATCTATATGTGTATGTCTATGTGTATGTCTCTGTGTATTTATTTGTGTATGTCTATGTCTATGTCTATGTCTATGTCTATGTCTATGGATGTGTCTATGTATTTGTATATGTAAATGTGTATGTGTGAATGTGTATGTCTATATGTAAATGTGTGTGTGTGTATATGTGTGAAGAGGTCTTAAGTGGACAACCTTGCCATGTCTACTTCTCTTAGTCAACCACCCTAACACTCCACTATGTCACATTTATTACTTACCACCCCTTCCTATACTTCTCTACAGTTGTGTTTAGTTCACTTGTGTCTATGTGTATGTGTATGTGTGTGTATATGTGTATGTCTATGTGTATGCTTAATAAATTCAGGCTTACAACAATTGTATCTTTTGTATGAGCCATTGATTAATTTGGGGGTGTCCTCAACTTTATATGATGTGCACCTATACACTAGTCCTCCATAACTTAAAAAATAATTCATCCATAAATAGGCACGATGACATCAAACATAAATCAGATTTAAAATGCACACTTAATAATGTTCATTTCAAAACAAAACAAGTACACAGAGGCATCCAAACATGATGAAATGTATCCAAATTGTATCTGACATATAGTAATTACCATTTCAACATGGAATTTAGACACCACAAACATTAACACATGCACCCTTCCTCGTAAACTGGTAAACCCAACTGTTGCACCAATGCAAGCGTCACTTTCACATTAATCACAACTACACAACGTAAACAAGGTACCAAGTCAACACAATTCAAACCCATCTCACCCATCTTTGAGCAACTACCAAACCCATTACAACCATGTTTCCTATCATAGCATAACCAAACCAACAAGAAAATGCATCGGCCTGTCTAATCAATCATGAAACCTACAAGACATATCAGCACCAATCTATCCCATCTCGCTAAGTATGGTGTGAATGTAGTAGTGGTGAACTCCGAAATCACATCCACTTCCATTTTTACAAGTTGTAAGGCACCCATTATTAAATACAAATTTATGGAAACAATTGCAAACAATACACCAAACTATTCAACTGAATAATTAATGGCCGAAATCAATCAGATTCACCAAACAACCATCAATCAGATTCAAATAATTCCCAATTCAAATAGCCATGAAAAACTTCAAGTATTCACATGTATTACTATAGATCGATATTGAGCACTAAAGATTTCTTACAACATGTATTTAGGGGACCTAGTTTTGCCAAGGCCTTTCATGGTTGTATATGTAGCACTTCACATATATTACCATAGCTTTGTATTTGAATGACTTAGGGGACTTGGTTTTGTGAAGGCTTGTCATGGTTACCTATGAAAAACTTCACAATTCAAATGGAGCTGTGGACCCATGCAACATAGGTTGCCATCAAATGAGAATTCATAAAATCAAGTCTCCCTAAATCATTACATATTGTAACAATTGCACATACTTTGACACTGTAAATTGTGTTTAATATTTGTATGGTTGGAATTTACAATTCTTTTCATGGTTCAAACATGAAGCTCTACTATTCAATTATTTTTGGGGGGTTCTCTTTTGCATAGGTTATCCTTCATCAAATCAGGCTTGCAAAAATTATATCAATTTTAGGTGCCTTTGATTAGTGCAAGTGTGTTCTATTTTGTAGGTGCATTGATTCATTTGGGGGTGTTATCTTTTCAATAGGTTAGGGTGCATCAATTGAATCATGCAACTATTATAGCTTTGTATTTGAATGGCTTAGGGGACCTGGTTTTGTGAAGGCTTGTCATGGTTACCTATGAGGCACTTCACAATTCAAATGGAGTTGTGGCCCTGTGCATAATAGGTTGCCATCAAACGAGTGTTCATGAGATCAAGTCTCCCTAAAACATGTCTCTATTGCTTACTTGACTGAATTGATGAAGCAAAACCTATATGTATATTTGTATGTCTATGTTTTATGTATATACATGTGTAAATGTGGATGTGGATGTGTATGTGTTACATGCACAAGCTGTGAAAAAGAGAACCCCAAATTTATCTATGGCATCGAAACAACCAACAATATTATTTGTTATTGCAATGACAAATTGCAGCATTGCTTATATGCATTCATTTGAAAAATTGAACAACCCCAAATTTATCTATGACATGGAAACAACATACAATGTTATGTATATGTATATGTGTATGTGTATGTGTATGTGTATATGTATATATATTTATATGTATACATTTATGTATATTTGTGTATACATGTATATATATTTACATATGTGCATATGTATATAGAATTTCTTACATGCATAACCTATGAAAAAAGAGAACAACCCCAAGTTTATGAATGACATCAAAACAACCAACTATATTGTTTGTTACTGAAATGAAAAATTCCAACATTACTTACATGCATTCATTTCATGAATGAATCAAATCACAACATAATAATATATATGCATTCATTTACATTGAATTGAAGATGAAGCATCACCTATGAAAAATTAAACACCCCCAAATTCATCAAGGACACCTGAAAAAGATAGAATAGTTGCACGACTTAATTGTATACGAATATGTATATGTGTATGTCTATGTTTATGTATATTGTTATGTATATTGTTATGTATATAGATATGTATATGTATGCATATACATATGTATATGTATGTGTATGTATGCATATATATACATATGTATATGGAACCTGTCCATTGCTTGCATGGTGGAAGTGGAGCCGTTGGTAACATTCAGTAACTAGCATGTACCTATCTCTTAATCGAATTCTACCCAAATACGAACCAGTCTCTGAGCATTGTAGGTTGTGGTAAAGGTTTTAAGGTTGGAGACAATGAACCGAGTAGGTAATGGCCTGCAAGTGAAGAAAAAATGACAACTTGCTAGAATGAAAGGCTAAAAAGTTGGCAACAAAACCGAGGCACTAGAGAGCATTCAATGCAGGTTGGCTCGGAAAATGTGTATGCATATGTGTATACATATACATACATATACATATGTATATGTATATGTATATGTATAGGTATATGTATGCATATGCATATGTATATGTATGTAGATATGTATATGCATATACATATGCATATGTATATGTATATGTATGCATATACATATGTATATGGATATGTATATACATGTGGATATGTATATACATATATATACGTATATATGCATATGTATATGTATATGTATAGGTTTCTTTGGAATAAAATTGCAGGGTGGCAAGGAGCTTAGGAGAGGTGACATAAATTGAACATGACAGTCAATAGGAATAGGAAGTGGCGGTGAGTGATAAATGCGATGTAGTGGATTATTAGTGTGGAAAAATAAGAGAAGTTGGTGTGGAAAGGCTACCAAATTTGGACATCGAGCCACGTAGGAAGTGGCACCCGAGGTGCCTATGCATTGGTTGATGGGTCATTTTTTTATTTTTTTAGTCCTAGACAAATTTTGACCCCCCACGTGGCAAAATAATTGGAAAAGGAATAGAAAATGGCAAAATGTCAATGAAGAAGCAAACATTTGAAATGAAAATAGTGACACATTGCAAATCAAAACAATAACTATGCATCTATAATTTTCATATATTTAATACTGTCGATGAAGAAGCATACATTGCAAATCAAAACAATAACACACATTGAAAACTACATACAACAGTTTTTTGAATCTGATCAGATTACTTCACAAACCAAAACAATAAAGGTCAATCTATACATATCAAAAAATTACAACTGTCCAAAATTTTAGTGCATTTGTATTTATATCAATACTTCTAAATTATATGAAACTAGAATTTGTAATCTAGCTATTGTTGTTGTCAAAAGGATCTTGGCTGGTTGGGTGCCAATTTCCATGTTCTCATCCCCTTCTAGTTGACGGGTATTGTTGCATACATGAGTGGGACTTGGAGTGGTAAATTGGGTGCAAGTGACATGTGTTGGGGGCTATGGTGAACACATTTGTACACCCCGAGTGCCAAATTGATATGGATATTGACTGCCCCTAAAGTTAGATTGGGAGAGGCTTGAATAATTCATTGTTGTGGAGAACTGAGGGATATCAATGTTGAGAATATCATGGAAAACTCCATTACTTTGAGACAACAGATTAGAAGTGTTCCTTAACCACATCTCTCTCTGTAAATCCCTTTGTGCCTTCTCAATATATTTTTCCTTTCGGTCTTGTTCCTTGTGAAGCCTCTCTTGCTCCTTTTTCACATCTCTATCCTTTTTTTTTTTGTAATTTCTACTGCTCTTTTTCTTTTTGTAGTATGTCCTCAATTCTGGCATTCTCTTTCAACTTTGCTACCACAATTCTTGTTGCCCTTTTCTCCTCATTATGTTTTCTATTTATTTCTTTTATCTCCTCGACCTCTTTCTTCCTTTACTCTTGCTCCATTAACAACCTCATGTAGTCATCTGTTGTCAACAATTGAGACTGTCTACTGATCTGAATTGCACCTACTTTGGATTTCATTTGACGGATAGTGTGCATAGGCAACTTGAGGAGCTTGTTGATGTGTGGAACTATTTGTGTTTCTTGTCTCCCATCTAGTTGTGTTCCAATGATCTCCTCGACTACTTGTGATCCCTATAGTAAATCTTCATTTCCTTGTAAACCTGAATTGCAAGAAGAAGCATAGTAATGCATAACTTGAGAAAAGTCATTTTTTGGTGGTGGTGATGGGAAAGTATAGCTATCCTATTTTTCTGGGACTTCCAAATCAATACCCAAGTTCATTGCTCCCTCAACCAACCAGGATGGTTGGCTTCGTTGTGATGAAAGATCTAAACTTTCGTTGAATTGATCAGCGACCCTGTCCACCATGGGAGGGGTGTCTTCATTAACCACCACTTGTGCAACTCATTCAACAGGCCATGCATGAGGTGAGTGTTATGTTTTTGTTGTAGGTTGCATGTGTCCATCTGGAAGAGTGGACTACAATACTGCGACATCATCGCTTGACACACCAAGTCCAGAAAGGCTGAGAATGTTTTCAACTGCGTCAACATCCTCACTAAGCACAAATGTCTCACTGGGACACATGTCATTGACAAGTGCATTAGGATTCAATGGCCATATACCAGTCATTTTAAACCCAGCTTTGATGTTGTCAAATGTCAGAGCTCTTTTCATTGTTTTGTTGCTTAACATTGCAAGATCTCTCCTCCTCACTTCAATGTTTGGAAACCTTGACAAAAAATCTGCACATTCTAATTTGAAGTAAGCTTTGAAAGGTGCAAACACAGTCACATCCAATGGTTGTAGCTTATGTGATGTGTGTGATTTGGTAATGTTAACAAATCTACACCAATTTCTCTTACTTCCTAGATGGTTTCGAGTGCTACATGGCTTCCATGGTCATCAAAGATCAACAAGACCCTGTTGGTGGGTGAGACACCACTTGGAATCGAGGTTTTGAAGTGGGTCAACCAATCTATGAACAATTCTTTGGTCATCCATGCATGTGGCTGGGCTACCATGCAAGCACTTGGTTCACAATCTATGATGTAATTATATATGTTCACACTCCCCTTGAACAAGTAGAATCCTAGAATGCTCTGCCCGATAGCATTGACACAACATAGAGTGGTTATCCATTCACAACTCTTTGGGATAATGTAAGAGACATTCCTGCTACCTTTTCTTGTGAGCACCTTCATGGACCCATTTTTGCCTGCTTGGATTCCAGTTTCATTGCAATTCCATATGGCATGGATTTGTATGCTACAAATAGTTTTTGTTAGAAAGCATCTACAACATCAACTCTAAGATTGAATGCCCTATCTTTGTTTAGGCCTTCAACAGTTCATAATGCAAGTTGAGTATGTCTATGCTTGAAGCCTACCCACTAGAACATCCTTGGGAAGCCATTGGTGAAAGGGTTTAGCCTATTTTGATATATTTGAGCAACCTCAGACTTAAGATTGACTATCTCAAGACCATGACCAATATCAGCCATTTGCTTGCACCATTCCATAATAAGATTTTCTTCCTCTTCATTGAGGAATGTTGGTGGACCTTTCTTGGAAGTTGTTGTTAGACCCCCTAGCCATTTGGATAGTGTGGTTGTTGGGATTGACCACTTCTTGGAAGCCCCCCTTATCAACATGTCATTCTCTTCAACGTCATAGAGTTCCCTTTTCATGTCATCCTCAGACCAAAAAAATTGTATTTGTTTTACCTTCTACAGTATTTAAGGTGTACTAACCTCAATCTGTGGTATTTGAGGAGTAGAAACCTCATCTACTTGTGCAACATGATCTATTTCAGGGGGGAATCTGCATCCTCTTTTCTCAATGGGCAACCTTGTCGTGGCTCTTTTTTATTTTTTTGTTCCCAGTATGGGTCACCATTGCATTGCCCCTGGCCATCTACACAAAATAATTAGAATCAAAATAGTGATGCTTGAAAAGAAAAGAAATTATTTTGTAATGTAGAACATATGAGAATATGATAAGTAGAGTCAATGATAATGCATAACCTATGAAACATAAATGGTAAACTATGAAATACAAATGATTGAGTCAATATAAACCCTATCGATACATAAAGAAACACTTGTGACTATAATATTTGCAATATAAACCCTAGGGAAACATAAACAAAAACCTATGATTGTAATGGTTGTAATGAAGATCAATATAAAGCTTAGAAATAGAAAATAGTAATGGCTATAATGAAGAACAATATAAAGTAAATGAATGGAAAAGTGTGAAAAAGAAAACCTAGAACAATATGGATGTTGGTGCACTAGAATCTGAGCTGTTACCTCCCCTTGATGTTAACTCGTTCAATTTTGTGCTTGTCACTCCTCCTTTTCTTATGTCGCTCACTACAGAATAACTGAATACTTGCTGGTTTTCGCAGCTATTTGAATTTGATTGATGCTTGTTTGGTGTGGTGAAATAAACTGCTGTCCTATTTTAAATTTGAATGTTTCATATGAATTGGATATTTGATTGATTTCAGCCATTAATTCTTGACTTGATTGGTTTGGTGGATTCTTTGAAATTATTTCCATGTTTTTGTTTTGAATAATGGTGACTTTATAGGAGTGTTAAATGGATGCAAGTGGGATAATTGGGTTTGGCTCCAATACATGCACACGCTATTTGGCGAGATGGGATAGATTCATGCTAATACATGTTGTAGGTCTCATGGTAGACGAGACAGGCGAATGCATTTGCGTGTTGGTTTGGTTATGCTATGATGGGAAACATTGTTGTAATGGGTTTCCCACTCGGTCAAAGATGGGTTTCAAAGTTGTTGACTTGGCACCATGTTTATGTTGTGTTGTTATGATTAATGTGAAAGTGACGCCTGCATTGGTGCAAAAGTTGGGTTTACCAATTTACGGGGAAGGGTGCATGTCTTAATGTTTGGTTTGTTTAAATTCCATGTCGGAATGCTACTTGTTATATGTCAGATACAAGCTGGATACACTTCATCATGTTTGGCTGCCAGCGTGTACTTGTTTTGTTTTGAAATTAATGCTATTAAGTGTGCATTTTATATCTGATTTATGTTTGATGTGATCATGCCTATTTATAGATGAAATTATTTTTAAGTTGTGGAAGACCAGCATATAGGTGTGGGCCCCAACAAGTGCATGTCCCATCGCACGTTAGGGCCCCCGCTTACGTTTCAACTCCTCTCCCCTATTCAATGGTCTTCGTGTAGCACATAAGGAAATTTTGAGCTTAAATTAATTGTCGACCATCACCCATGTTAGTTACCGCCCAATTGTATCCTTATTATGTTACTCTGGTAAAAAAAAATAGATATACTTTATACCCCACCACAATACCATTGTACTTGCTAGCAAATATTACAGGTCCAACATTTCCTTCATTCCCACGTTGCTAGAATTCCCAATGCAAAAATACTAAATCATACAATGTACTGCCCTAAGAAATAACGCAATCTAAAACAAACAAACAAAAAAGAACAAAAAAAATATAACACATAAGGAATTAGTACCTATTTATGGATGAAATTATTTTTAAGTTGTTGAAGACCAGTGTATAGATGTGGGCCCCAACAAGTGCATGTCCCATCGCACATTAGGGCCCCCGCTTATGTATGACTCCTCTCCCCTACTCAATGGTCTTCGTATAGCACATAAGGAAATTTTGAGCTTAAATTGATTGTTCACCATCACCCATGCCAGTTACCGCCCAATTGCATCCTCATTACGTTAGTCTGGTAAAAATATATATATATACTTTATACCCTGCCACAATACCATTGTACTTGCCAGCAAATATCACAGGTCCAGCATTTCCTTCGTTCCCACGTTGCCAGAGTTCTCAATGCAAAAATACTAAATCATACAATGTACTGCCTTAAGAAATAACGCAATCTAAAACCAAAAAAAAAAGAACAAAAAAATATAACGCACAAGGAATTAGTACTGGAAGCTAAAGAAAAATAAAAGGGGAAACCTTGAGACCTTGGATGAAATCATCACAATAAGATCCCCGAAGTCTTTCTTCTGCAGCGCTTGGTCATGGGCTCTACGGTGAAGAGTCAAGGGAACAACGAATGAGGATTGTTGTGGTGTGTTGTGTCTTGGGTGGATGAAATGATTGGAAGAATTAAGTTCATGTCTAACTGAGTTATTGTCACTAGCAGAGTCCACAGCGCCCTTCAAAGTTCCCGTCGGTGGCAAGTGGCAGAAGTAATTAATATAGTTGTTGTGCTTAACGCTTATTCCTCTATGATCTTTTTTGAGCTCTCTGATAAACAGTGGCGACACACTAAAACTGATGCTAGTTCTGACGACGAATCTTGCCTCGTAGGTGTGAGAACCGAAACCATCGCTGGGTCCTGTGCTGGTCCTGGATTCTTTAAGCTGCTGTGGTCTCGTGAACGTTATTAAAATATTTCATTTCATTTCAAATTCGTGACCAACAAATATTTTTGAAGTGATCATATTGCAAGTACAATGGACATCTTGCTACATAATAAAGATCTCGTTAACTTCACTCAGGATCTCTTCGCATTAAAATTACCAAGATTCTCAGCTTAGCTTGCCAACTATTCAGACTATGCTCATCTTCTTATACTGTGCGCAAGGAAAAGAAGCTCAACAGCGGTATGTCCATCTTAAGTTATTGAAGCGACTCATACAAATAATTTAAAGCAACTAGGATTATGTTATAATTTAACTCACCTTTCTAGCTGTATGTCTGACCTGATGCATCTTAGATTGTCAAATGAGAATTGAGGAAACAGTCATCGAGGAGTCAATGGGAGGAACTATATGGAATGTTTAGCCCTCCCGTTGAATTGTGACATGTCACAAACAATTTTCAATGAAATCTAATTCCCATGGGTTTCAATCTAACACTGAAGAAGAAAACAATTATATATATATATATATATATCCTTGCAACGCAATACAGTCGCGGTTAATTTGCAACAAGTAACGCAAGTCATATGGGATAAAAAAAAGAAAAAAGAACAAAACAAAACCATGTTAGCCTTAAAAAAGCCTTTTAACTCTTTTCTAATGGTTAAATAGTCCTTCATTAAAGGAGACAAAAGAATATATCCCTACTCCATTAGATAAAGATCTTAGTAAATTAAGATAAGAGCATTAATAAAGGCAAAAATTAAATAATTCCACCTTTCCTTTAAAAACAAAAAAATTGAGTATTCTATTGTTTATTTTAGGCCCTTTGAAAGTAAATTAATTTATTCATTTATTTTAATAAGAAATATATTAAAGGATAATCCTAGGAAATAATATTTTTAGTTGCAAAGGATAATCATATATATAGTTTATATAAGGACAAATGAATTCATATAAATGTCAATTAGATTAATAAATAATATATTAATAGATTTTCCTATTTTTTGGGTTTATTCTAAACGTTAATTTCAACAATTAGCTTATTGTAATTTATGGTACTGTTATAGACTTTGTAGTAGTACTTTTGTAAACGTCAAGTGATGATAGGATTACTGAGTGCCATGTGCCAATGGTGAGTTGCACAAGAAACTTCATCTAATGTGTATGGTGTATTGCCATGGACGTACATGGTTAACAATTGTTAGAGTTTTATAGCTTTTTTTTTTTTAAAGAGAGAAACAAAAATGTTGGGTTTTGGGCATGACAAATTGTTTATTCTTTTTGAAAAATATTAATTTATTAATAATAAGATTATTTGTGGATAAGTGTTATTATCAATTGATAACAACATATTATTATTGATAACAACATATCAATATTGATAATAGTATATCGTTATAGATAATTAGAGATTAAGTAATGGCATTAATGTTTTTATATACGATAATAATAGTATTAGATATGATGGAAGTAGTGTTACATTGCAAATTGATATTTGAAGAAAAATTTACTAAGGCTAACCAATATCCAATTAGACCAATTGGACCAAGTCAAGATAATGCCATCTTGATAATATTTGTGGCCATAGATATAAACTTAATAAGATGTTTATTTGCAGCAATGCTAGTAATCATGCCATCCCTTCATGACAATTATAGTGTAAATCAATTTAATGCTTGATTCAAAAAAAAAATGGCAAAAATTATGGGCATGACATGTTCAACGCAATGCAAGGAAGAACCCGGCTCAAGTATATAGACATACATATATATAAACTTGTATATATTACAAATATAGATAAATGCGTAAGTTTCTTCATTTTATATATAAACCTATATCTATTGTAGATATAGATAAATGCGTGTAAGTTTATTCATTTTATATATGAGCCTATATATATTGCAGATATAGATAAATGTGTATATTGCATGAAAATGAACAAGGGTATAGGAAACACACGTAATTTTCATGAAAATGGACAGGGCTATAGGAAAAATGTTTTTTTTTTTGTGCAATATATCCATATGTATCGTAATGTTGTATTGGAAAGGGTTCAAAATATTTGAACCATAACACTAAGCTTTGAGAGAGATTGGTTGATGACAACATAAAGTATTGCTATGAAAATGAACAAGTCTTTGATTCATTTAATGGGAAGGAAAGTATATGGAATGCAGTTTATATTATTGGGAAGGTAGGTATATAAACTTACCGTAGAAGCTGAAGGAGGAGATTGCATCAATTTTTTGGAGGTCATCGTCGCTCAGGAGTATCCAACAGAAAGTGAGAAATTTGAAATTCTTTAGTTGTAATTTGCATCGCACAACTGAGGATTGGTTGGATAAATGGCTTATAGAATTTGAATTATGGGAGGGAATTTGATCTGAATTCAATGGATTAATGGTAGAAGTGATAGGTTGATGAGTACGTAGGATTTATGGTTGGTGATTAGAAATGATATTAATGTTTTTTAAAATTCTAACTACTTATAATTTTTTTTTTTATGTTCATTTATAAAAATTAGTCTAATAATTAAGTGTTTCAATGAAAAATTGCAATGCATAGTGAGCCTGGGAGTTCGTTTTTTCAAATTTGTAGGAAAATTCAAAAAAAAGATTGGTTAATATGGACACTCGGGAACTAGTAGTTTGTAAAGAGAAGACGAGAAATGGAACATGTTGAAATGTATTTTGTTCAAATATATTTGGAATTAAAGCACGTGGAAATGTCTTGTGTACATGTCAAATCATTTTGAGTGCATGTCAACTCACTTTTAATGCAATAAGACTTATATTTTGGATAAAAATATATCCCTTTACAACAACCTTTTATTGGGAAGGTGGAAAATATTATTTATATTGTGGAAATAAGATTATCATGATGCATTCACTTAATATTATGAAGGTGGCAAATAAATTTCAATTTGCATTCACCTACTATTGAGAAGGTGGTAACAAAAAAGTCTACCTATAATAGGACATATGTTGAGTTTAATATGAATCTATCATATCATATTTAAAAGCATATTTGAAAGTTTTATTGGCAACAAAATTTACCAATGGTGGGCCACAGGCTATCCATATCTATAACCACAATCAGGTCCTCTCCTTTATACAGAGGGGATGACATTAACTACAGACTCATAATTTTTACCCTATGGAGAGGCGACAATTGTATGACCACCAACCACTCACTCATTATCATGTAGATCACCCAATATTCCATCTCTAAGGTGTGTGTGGAGAGGTGACAACTGTACAAATCGATTCAAGGAAACTGACTGATTACACAAGTGGAGTCTATTAGAATTCAATTTACTCAGAGAGCACATCGACTCTCCTTATTCACTCCTCATTTCATCACACATATTTAGATACCCAAGCTAAGTCGACTGGTTTGTATCCCCTAGTCTATGCAATCCCTCACAGAGTGTTAAGGTAAGATTCATGGAGGATTATGGGGATGCTTGTGCCTCCCATTTATAATAGGTATGTTCCCCTTATAAACCCAACGTCAATAATTGGTTTATCACATTGTTTGTACTGCTATTTTTTTTTAAACTATGATAGGGGACAACCATATTGGCTTGCAGATGCACTCAAGTCCCAGCTGTGAAAATGTCATTTTTTCTTTATTTAACAAGCCACTGAAGCTTCAATTCCACTAGTTGTGACCTAAGTATATCATGCCCATGAAAAAGGATGGGCATTTACAAACACATCTTCTTGCTCAATATGTTCATTGGATTTTATTTTCTTTTTATTAGTATTGTTATTTTTTTCTCTTTGATGGTAATTTCCAAACCCATAGCTATTGGCTAGAGTTACATTTTGCATAGGTCTAGTTGAGATATTCTTCTATCATCTTAGAGTGGCTACATGGATGAAGGAGCAACATGACCTTCTACAAAAGGTACCACATAGGTACATAATCTGTATAGACCCTTTACTTAGTGTCTAGCTTCCATTGTTTATGCCATTGATGACTTTGCTAACATTATGTTCCAAGAGGGAGATAACTAGGCCTATTATAGAATGAATAATTGGGTTCATCTTTTAAACCTAGAGCTATCAGAGCAAATTTTATTTTGTTTTACACATAGATTTAACTATTTTAGAATATAGCCTTGTCCTTCATAAGTATGTGCATGAGTAGGCTCAAAACATTCACAAACTAAATTAGGATGCTTAACCTAACTTCTTATCAGTGGAAGTGATAAAATCTTATCCACCATTCAACCAAGTATCTAATTTGAAAGGATCATGATAGAAGGTTATCCCATCAAGGGTATTTATGTGAAATCATACAATGCTAGGTGCTACCACAATACTAATTTAAAATTTCTAGGAGATCCTAATTTTTTCTGAAATCATATATATTTTTAAAATATAATGATTTAACGAAAAGTTCCATTTAAAGGATTCCAATTGAAGAGGGTTTGATCAAACCACCTTAGATCAAACCCCCTTGGATAGAACCTCACTAGTTTTAAACCATACCTATAATAGAGTCTCCTTTACACCTATCAAATTGCTGATAAAAAATCACTTTTGATTTACCTTTTAGGGGATCAAATGAATTCATTTAAAATTTTATTTTTTGAATTATGTAGTCCTTATTATAAGCTTCCCAAAAATTATAATTTTAAATAATTTTAAATTGATTATTATATTTATTTTTTATTTCTTGTGAATATAGGTTTTTAATTGAAAATCAATCTCTTTGTTTTGCACATGTGGAAAAATAGCAGATTATCAAGAAAGAAAATTGAAAAATATTAGTGCACTATATATTGAAGTCCTTGATCCAAAATGAAAATAAAAATTGAATTTTGATACATACAAAAAAAATTATGTTTTATATGGTCTGCCTATGTCTGAATTGTAATTGGTTTGACTTCAAAACTTGATTAAGGAAAAAATATTCAATAAAATACAATGAAACCAAATGAAACTGCTAGATATCATAGTTAAATATCCAAATTTTAAAAAAATAGAATTTTATCCTTCATGGAAAAAAAAAGTGTTGTATACGGTGATCATCACTCCTTAAAAATGGTGTTTACTGAAAAAACTAGTTTTCGAAGGAGATGGAAAAAAAGTGCAATATGATTCCAAAAAAATTGAAAAAATTATATTTAGAATCTACAGACAAAATATCACAAATCACAAGTTTGCATCATCTTCAAATTCTTCACGGTTTAGCCGCTATAGTTGCTCGAAAGTGAAGATTTAGTTAGAAAAATTAGTTTAGTGTCCAATTTGGCCAAAAATTGTAAACCAGTATTGTGGGATCACCCTATTGTTATTAGCTTAATAAAAGGATTAACTAATTTACTTTTGGGTTTGGTTTCTACTATAATTAGAATGTGAAAATCTTAAGTATACATTTCCTTCTAGATCAACCATCACTCTAATGTATATTTCCCTATATAAAGAGGTATGTAAAATATCAATGTCTAAGTAAATAAAGTTAGAATTGCACCTGTATTTCTTTTCAACCAAACACAAAATCCCGCAAATGAATTGTTCAAAAGTATATAAAAAAAATTCATATGGTAGACAATCATCATGTTATATATCGAGAGTAAGACTTTATAATGGAACAATGATTTCTTCTTCTTCTTTTTGGACATATAATCAGGTATTCTATTTCAAACGACACTTCATTTATTTATTGAGCACTAAACTATATTAATAACTCCCCTTCCTTCTAAAATGAAAGTAAGACAAGGAACCTAGGATTGAAATAATAAAATCATTCTATATGCATTCATTTACTGATTTACTTTCTTGTGACAAAATACTAAGTTGTAATCTTTAAATTTAGAATACCCCCCTTATCTTTCCTACAAGGTAAATGCATTGTTCCTAGAAAACAAAATATATTCCATTTACAATTCAGCAACATGACACCCACCAAACTGCTCATACATGTTTCACAATAGAATATATCATACTCCCTTAAGAAAACAAATGAAATATAGTAACTTTATTTTTAAATTAATAGGTATTCTTTCAAATTGAAATGCATATTCTCTTAAATGAAAGGATAATGAAATTAATTTAATAAGTGTTTATTTTCACCCCTAGTTATAGAGTCACAACATCACGCAAATATACACTGCTTTCACACATATACACTTTTCCTCTCACCCTTACCATAAAGGTAGTTACATTTTAGTGAGGGTATATTGACCTCATAGACCTAATGAAATAACAAAAAGGTAACCTTTCCAAAGATCATAAGATCCTCATATCATCTTCAACCTACAAAAAATTGCAACATATTTTTCCATAGCCAAGGTACTGCTCACTTCCCAACCTTTGGTTGGAATACCAACCACCCTCAAGCTAGGAGGCAACTGGGGAATTGGGTACAAACACACCAATCCCAATAACATTAGCATACATAACACACAAGAAAATTTCACATCCAACCAAGGGGATTATCATATAACTTAGGATTCATCATGAATCCACAATAGGGAATGGAGAGTGGACTATGCACTCCATTAGGATAACTTAGGAAATAAACACAAAAAAAATCCATTACATATTTCCAAACCTTCATTCACATCATCATATTCACCAAAACAATCTCAAGCATTTTTCAATCACATATGGGTACTCATACCCTTCTTTGACCTCTCCATTTTAAGGAGGAATTAACATCTCCGAACAAAGGTTCCTACTTCAACCATCCCCAACATGGGAAGCTCTACCCAAATTTGGGTGATCCTATACCTCTACAATGCTTTTCCAATAACATAAAATACATCTACATCACAAGAAAATATGCACCAAAATCATTTGAAAGAAACACACAAATCAAACATAAGACATAGAATACTCAAACAAATTCTCATACACATAAAATATTTCAATGAAAGCATGAAGAAGAAGAACAAGGTGGTGAATCTACCTCTAAAGAAAGCTTAGGGAAGGATGGGTAGAGGGTGTGCACAACTTCTCTTCCAAGATTTTTCTCTAATCTTCCAAGCCCCCAAAACAAGGTATGCAAAAACAATCCCTTAAACCATAGTATTTAGTTTTTTTTATAGAATTAAAGTTTGAATCCCTTTGAATGGGGAAGTGATATTTGTCACTCCTCTATTCAATCTCCCAAGCACACTCACCCATGTGTGCTCAAATATGTGTGATAACTTGGGAAACTTCCAAGGTAACTTTGAGAAGTGGAATGGAAAGAGACTAGTCCTCATCCCACTTCCCAAAACTTTATTTTTATCAAATATTTTTTAGGCCTCAAAAAGAGTGCCCAATCATGAAATTGACCCAATATTTTAATTTAAAAAGGTACCTAGCCAATAGGTACTTGACCTAGGGACCTTAAATCCATAAAAAACACTTTAAAAACATAACATTTCAACCCCCAAAAGATACCCTAAAGGTTAAATCCGAGTTTGTCCACTTGGGTGGAAAAATCACCACCTAGATGGACTGACATATCAAAATTTACATCATGAATAAAATACATTACATAATGAGACTATATTCTATCCAATATAAACTATAGTTCTATTTCATTGGTTAATTTACTCAAGGTTCCCAAAGATTACCTCTAATTTCCATTGGCCATGAAAATTGTACCTGCACACTCGATGCACACATTAATCCATCTAAGTAAATCATATTCGTATAATAATCAAACCATTTGAATCACAATTTCATTCACACAATTTTCATAATTCACATAGCATAACGATCCCATTATATAATTGAAAAAATAATTAGCCACATATATTATCCCATTTTCATTAACTTTAATTTTCATACACACCCAATTGCCACATGATTGGTTCACATGACTTGTTTCATTCATTCATCATTAAGTTTCCATATTTACATTAAGAAAACTCAATAACCAACATAAAATTAGATCAATCATCATAGCCAGCTAACATGTAGTATAATCAAAATCAAATCATCATATGAACTTAAATATTTAAATATTCTATCATTAATGGTATCAATAGGAATAGACAATAATGAAACTCAAAATAATTCAAGTATTTAATTAAGAGAGGAAATATGATGAATTTAATTAAATAAATTTTATTTAATTAAATGACTAGCAGAGGAGATGATTCAAGATGAACTAGTGTTAGTGAAATCAAGATTAGGTGCATGTATATTTTACATGTCTACACAAAGAAAAACAAAGGATCAAGCAGAACCATTCCAACATGATGTGGAATGAAGTTGTTTGGCCATATCATGTGCTACTCACTCTAGGGTAGTGGAACCTCAATCTGTCCACTAGGTGAGTTATCCCAGATATGTATTCTCACTCTAGGGTAGTGGAACCTCAGTCTATCCACTAGGTGAGTTATCCCAATGACGTGGAAAATGAGAGAATAATATTAGCCAACCATATTGTACTGAAGTTATCAGGTCCTGAAAACATCGATAAGACACCACAATGTAATGTTTTCTTTGGTAAATGCTTTTGAATGTAAGTTTTTGCTAAAGGGGATTTTTCTTTGTTCATGTAAAGTCTTCTTCTTAGGGAGCATTGTTCCTAATGTCTCCAAGAGAGGACAAGTCAAGGATATCATATCACCACTTATGGGATACCTCGTTCCCATCATGCCATGAAGGGAGATCGTATGCTTAGAAATATCACACTCTTGGAGGACATAAAACCCAATGACACCACCATGAAAAGGACATGCCACAAGAAAAAAGTAAAATCATGAAATCATTTCTTTTGAAAGATGTCATCGATGTACGCCCCCACTTTAAATCAATTGCTACACCATTATAGTGAGCAATTTATTTAAATTATTTAATGCGTTGTCCTAAGACATGAGAGATTTCCTCGAAAAACCGTATGCCAACTCATATGTTTCTGAAATAAAGCGACATCATGAAATAAGAAGGAATAGTCACCCCCACAAACACATAAGGGATCTTTGGATTTGGGGTCAATATGTATTTGATACAATTTTTTATTAGAGATCTCAAAACCATCATCATTCCCCAAATACTGATAAAACTAGAAGAATGAAAAAAAGAGAGTGAAAACAAAGAAAAAGAGTTTTGGGTCAACATGTAAGAGACATGAATGTCTCGACACTTTGTGCCATCCCCAAAAGGAAAACAAAAGACAAATGATAAATGATAAAGGAAAAATCTTTTGGGTCAACATGTAAGAGACATATTGAGGTTAATAAGAAAAATCCTGACAAGAATTCGGTCATGCATGCTAGCCTTATTTGAATCATTTATGAGCACTTAAAAAATATACCAGCTATCTCTAGCCCCATGACCATCTCTACCTCGACCTTGGAGGGTTACAATGTACTGATTCTAGCTCACCGAAGGATTTCAAGGGTTTAGACCCAGACTGCGTGGAAGAGATTACTCCTCCTCCTAGTAAAAAAGGGAAGAACACTCTTTCTAAGCCCTCAAACAAAATTTATTTTCCTCAGAAGTCTATGTCGAAGGAAAATATAAGGGATGATCCCCCTGTGGATAAGTTGGTGGCCTACTTGGAGGATTCTCCGGATGATGACATTGTGGAACCTTTTAGGATGGAAATCTCCTTTGCCTCCTTCCACTCTATTGACAGAGAGATTAGGACCATCCCTAATGTGGACCTGAATCTAGATGATCCTGGTTTTGAACCTAATAGGGAATTTTATGTCGATATCCTTTCCCTAGCCAAAAATGGAGCAATTGATAATTTCTAAATTCTGAAGTGGGCCTTTCACGAAATTAAGGACCTAAATCTTAAAAACAGTGCCATCACTAGTAAAATGGAAATTTTAGAAGCCAAAGTGGTGGAGCAGAACTCGGGTGAGGCTTTTTGGATGGCAGACGAGAAGATGGCCATGGTTGACTACCTCCAGAAAGAAGTTGATTTCACTAAAAACCTTAAGAAGGATGGGGAGAACCTTGGAAAAGAGATTGAAAAAATCAGGGAAGCTTTGAAAGCCACGATAGAACACAACCACAAAATTGTTAAAACTAACTCTACTGTCTTGAGGGCTTCGGTGGAAAAAATGGACAACACTCAGCATGGACTCTTGATTGCGAAGCTGGATGTTGAGAAGAACATAAACAAAGCTGAGGATTTGGGCCCTTCAAAGAGAACCAGGGCCAACATGAAGAAAAAATAGGACACTATGCCTCTGGAGACCCAGGATCTGAAGATGCTGGCCTAGGATTTGGACATCCTGGAAACATAAGTGGGAGAGACCTTAAAGTCTCTAGGTTAGGTTTGGTTGTGTATCTGCTGTCGTTGGTTTTTTTCTTTCCTTTTGCTAGTTTTTGTTGGTGGTTGCTGCTCTTTTCTGTTTATCTTCGATGTGCAGCATATTTTGTCCTAGACTTACTTATGTTCTATCTTTTATTGGTATGTAAACTTTATGGTTTCGGGTCCCTATAAAACCCATTTTTTCCTCAACCAAAAACATGTAAGAGACATGAATGTCTCGATGCCTTATGTCATCCCTAAAAGGAAAACACAAGAAAAATAAAAAAATGCTTATGACATAGAGAAGAATGTAGGTACATATAGAGGAATGCACAAAAAGAGAGAGATAAATCAAAGAAAACATCATGATGGATTACATTACGCACATGAAATCACATAAAGAAACATGAAAAATCCAAAGACCAGTCAAGCACAAGTGATTCAACCTAAAGTAGGTCATCCACATCCCAATCTTGGTTTGTATAAATGGAAGGTAAACAACTAGCTAAAGGGACAAGAGAAAGTGATGAACTAGGGGAAGCACCATGTTCAACACTCTTTTTATAAGATTTGTCATTGAATCTTATAGAAGAAGAGAACAATGTATTCAAATCATCATGCAATTCTTCATTAATCTTTGCAAATGTCAATGCCATCATCTAGATTTATCACAATGGGAGGTTGGTTGACAATGTTCATGGAATGTTCTTATTCATGTTACAACAAGGGTAGAAGATCATCATGCATTGCTTCAAGTAAGTTCGTATTTTTATTTTCTATGGTGTTCTTGTTTTCTTGAATTTGTAACTTACAAGCAATAGAACAACGTCTACACCTAGCTCTCTAGCACTTTGATTTCATTTAAATCTATTGTCAATTTATGTTTGTGTAAGAGTGGGTTTGACAATCATAGGTTCCTTCTCCTATTTAGGAGAAATGAAATAAAGAACAAGATTTTTCTCAACCACTTTCTCTTTAACACTATAAAATTGTTTGAATCTAGGAGGGACAACGAGATTATTTTGATTATCTCATGGTCCTTTATAGGAAATGGTAGGAGCTTTTGCTATAGGTTGTTCTTGAATGTTCAAAAGGGCTTTCAGTTCAATCATTGTTTTGTTACAGATAGGTGGTTCAGTTATAGGTTGAGGCATGTTTTGAAGGGATAATTATACTATTTTCTTTGCCTTGAACATTTGATATGATTTGCAAAAGAAGTCCTCATAGGGCTTGTAGGTTCCATAGGTTCGGGCCAAAAAAAATATAATGAAAAGTTCCCTCAGGCTGACACAAGATTAAATCCACTATGATACACAATAAATATGTCATTTCCAAATGGAAAATTTAGACATGTATGTACAACCAAAGGGACAACATTCATGGAGTGAAGGCATGGATAGCCTAGCTTCACACAAAATTGGTCTAATTGTGGAATGATGGTAAATGAGATGGTTAATTTTTTTCGGTCCAAATTTTAAAGGGAGATCTATCAAGCCCATTGTAGGACAAGAAAAACCATTTATGCGTATTGATCCATGCTTTCAGTTTTTCATATGTATCTTGATATAGTTCATGCACATATACTTGAATTCTTCAATTATCACATTCTCTCCACAAATGGGATCAATTAATATCCCATTAGTGGGCTTATCATTGATTTGACCAACTATGTAAAGAGGACCATCAGGTGCATGATTAAGTATGTAATTTCGTGAGAAATAAATTTCAAGAGGATTTTTAGTTGAGCACTTACAAGGTCTAGCTTCGATAAATCCTACTATTTTAATCAATTGTTATCCATTGATATATTTTGTGTTTTGATCATTTGTGTCTACTTTGGTAACATCGTTCTTTGTTTCACTACTTTTGACAAATGAATAGTGTGCTTAGGCATGGGATTGGTAAATATTTGAAAGTTCTAGTTAGGAGGAGCAATAGACTTATTTCCTTGATCATTCACACCTTCGATGTGAAGTTGATTATTTTCAATAAGGTCTTGCACAAGATGTTTAAGACACTTACAGTATTTTATGCCATTTCCATTTTATTGATGATAATGACAATAAGAATTTCATAGAAAGCCTTTAGGAAATGGCATATTAGTATCACACTCTCTAATAGGAGGTAAAGTAAGTATGTTCTTCTCAATAAGATCCAACATAATTTTATGAAGGGTATCGGGAAAAGGGGTGAACTCTCTATCCCTTTGCCCGAAAGGAGTTTTTGTCTTTATAGTAGTCACTTGGTTATTAGTTTTTTGACTTGTTTAAGGACAATTGAGCTGTAAAAATACCTTATTCTACTTCTTGAAAGGTTGATAACTATTTTGAGTTGTGGATTTAGATTTGTTGGGATGACTAGGGGGATATTTTCACATCATGACCGTAAGTCAAATTTTTATAATCACAAAGGCCTGTACACATAGCTATGTAAAGGATGTGAATCTCAACATTTCAATTTTTCTTTGGAGTTTGCTTTGTAAGTTGGAAATAAACATTCATTGAAGGTTTGTGTTAGGAAGCTTAATGTTTACTTGTGAATAAAGTGTTTGGAATCTTGCTATGAAATCAATCACTTTCTTGCCTTCTTTTTGTTTGCATGTCATTAAATCAACAAGGGTAATTTTAGGACCCATGTGAATATGGAAGTGGTTGTAAGCATCAACAAGTTGATTGAATGAACCAATTGAATTATTCATTAAAGAAGAGAACCACTCTAAAGAAATATCCTTCAAGGGCCTAGGAAAGAGCTTAGCTAATAGTTTATCCTCAAATATGAAATCACTACATAAGGCCATAAAAGTGGAAATATGGCTAACATGATATCCTTTCCCACCATATTTATCAAATCGAGGGACTTCTATACCTTGTGGCATTTGTGCTTTTAATATGTCCAAGGATAGTAGATTTTATTTGATGTAATGCAAAGGTTGATTGTTGTTATTTGGTTGTAAGGTTGAAACTTGTTGAATGTATGTCATGGTTCAAAAAATTTAGTTAAGTATAGGGTAATTTTTATTGTAAGGTTGAGGGGAATAAGGTGGAGTGGTGTATGTATGCAATGGGCTAGTGAATTGCAGGTTGGTGAAGGTAGATTGTTGAGGAGTGATTGTGTTTTATCGGATAGGAATACCTAAGGAAGTGTATACAGTGCTAGTAGGTATGATTATTGTGGTTTCTTGAATGGTTGCAGTAGGTTGAATGGTTTTTGTAGGTTGAAAGGTTGTTATGGGTTGTGTACTAGTCTGTATAGGAATGTATATTGGTGTCATAGAAGATGGAATTGGAATTCTACCTTGACTTTGAGTGGATCCCAAAGCTTGAGTACAAGCAGTGATGGTAGGAATGGTGTTGTTAACAAGAGGCACACTATTTGTAGGAGATGAAGTCATGGAAAATAAAGTATGCAGCCTATGAGAAATAGAGGGTTGATTATCAATATTATCGAAGAGAGAGTTAGAAAACCAAATACCCATGGTGAGTGAGATATCACAGTATGACATGAGCCTCAAACTACGTCTTATAATAGTATTGCTAATTAGACACCAAGTTGTAAAGCTCATCCAGGTTTTATAAACCTAGTGTGCAATCCCTAAATTGAAAGAATATTAACGAAATAACCTAGAATGTAAGTTTCAAATTTTACACAATGCAATTTATTGATTACACAATGCTTGAAACTGAAAGTGAAATGTTTTAAATGCAATTTTGATTCTTGACAATGCATTGAAATGAAACAATTTAAGCTAAATGTAATATATTTGATGAAACAACAAATTAGAAAATTAGAACAGCAAAGTAACAGTAACAAATAGAAGCCAAAAACTGAGACTTTGATTTCCAAAAAATGTAGATCAATAGCTAATAGCAACCCATTCACTAGTAAGGGTGAATGGGTCGTGGTTAGGTATTTTTGAAATGTTTCTATTGATTTTTACATGATTTTTAATGCCTTTTGAGATGCCAGAAGCTTTAGGTTTGACCTAATTAGGGACTCATTCTCTAGTAAAGGCAAATGGGTCTTGGTTAGGTATTTTAAAACTATTTTTGAATGATTTTCAAGCTTTCAATAATGTACTTCAATTCCAGGTCTAAGATAGTAACTTTTATTTTTAGATTTTTTAGAAATGCAATGTGAAAATGAAATGAAATAATGAATGCAAACACCTAACTTGAAATGATTTTTTTTTTTTTTTTTTTTGAAATGCAATTTTATGTGATCTAAATGATATGCCCAATGATTGATTTTTATTTTTATTTTTCAGATTTAGAGAATGCAAAACAATGCAATTCTAAACCCTAAATGAGATCTAATTCAATGCAAATATAAATGAAAATGAATGCAAGATCTAACCTAGAATGTAATGAAATACTTCAAAATCAAAAAAATGCAATTTCAATGAGTCGAGTTCACCAAAATGTTTGGTTGGGAAAAAGGTGGGTTAATCAAAATGAATTGATCAAGATGATAAACCACTAAACTTTTCCACTACAAAACATTCAATTATAAGATCCAAAATGCCAAAATAACAATCATAAACTAACCCTAACTATTATGGAAACTATGAAGGGAGTTTTTAGAGCCTCCCGGAAAAATGCCCATTTTTAGGTCACAAAGGACTCATGCGCCTTTAGTGGTGAATGGGCCCTTGTTAGGGTTCCTAAAGCTGAGATCTAGGTTCTTTTCCTTGAAGTATGCTCTCTTAGATCCTCGGTTTTCAGTTCTCAAAAACCTATAACAAATTATATATCCTTGATTTTGTGTTCTTGCACTATGAATGAATTACAACTTTGACAATTTTGCTTCCAATTTCTTCTCCACTTGATATTCAACCTATAAATTTACAAAAATACATTCAAGGGAAGAAACAATTGTTGATTCTTAGTGAATAGGGGTTTTCCTAAGTCAAACCCCTTGTAGGTAATTAAACCAAGTTTTTAAATAATGTAATTGAAGCATGAAATAATGGAATGTTGATACCTTGGAAGTTGTCTTGGAGTGTAAATCTACAAAATAGCATGTGGTGGTCATGAAAATGTAGATCTTGATCTTGAATAAGTTAAGAAACAATGCTTGCAAGTAGATATTCAATGCTACATCAACTACCTTAGTTCAACATGTATGAATGCGTTATTCGTTAGACATGATGGAATGATCTTGAATTACTATAGTAAAATCTTGATAATCTGCCTTAGAATGCCTTTCAAATGCTCTTGAAGTGTTCTTAACGTGCTCTAATTCTTAAAAACTTGAATTCTTAGACCTTTTGTAAACTTGCTAGGAGAAAAAATGTGAATTAACCACATATTTATACTAAATCTAGATATTAACTTTGGAATTCAAATAATTCAAGCCGACACAAGATCTAGAATAGAAAATCCTTAGAATCCTGCCAAAACTAAATTCAAAAATGGGTCTTCTACTCAAGGAGGACCCATTCGCCACCAAAGGTGAATGGGTCATGGCACATGTTTCAAGGACCTTGCTTCAAGAGGGTGAAAGAACATCAAAATACCCATGTCAAATATGCATAGAAACGGGGTTCCCATGTTGAGAGTACCCATTCACAACTAAAGGCGAATGGATCTTAGCACCATTTTTTAGGACCTTAATTTTTCCAAAGTTAATGTTATTCAATTTGAATACTGGGTGATGGGATAGATCCTTGGAAGGTGTCATAAATAAGGCTTAAATTTGAATTAAAAAGGCTAATTAAGCTCAATTAGCCACAATTAATTAATGAGACCCTAGATAAATGTGAAGGTGTGTTAAAACAATTTACAACACCTAAAATATGATACAAATTAGGTACATTTTATTAAAAAGTGCCCAAAATTAATGTGAATGTACAAGACATTACAACACTAAACCTAGGAAAAAATTAGGTTAATTCGATGACAATTATTCCCAAAGTAAGGAAAAGGGATACATTTTCCATTACAACACATAATGATAACATTTTGCTTACCAAACAAACTTTTTAATGTTGTCCATGCATCATTAGGTGTTGTGGTGGAGTTAATGTGGAAGAGAAAATTAGTAGAAATAAATGAACATAATGTACCATAGGCTTCATCATTACGATCATGCCAGTTTTGTTTCTCACCTACTCCTATAGGTTTGGGTTCAAAAACCAAAGTGAAATGATGTAAACCTAATTTCTTAAGTTTTATCTCCATTGATTGGTTCCATTCATGAAATTTAAATGAATTTATAATTATATTCATATTGTAAAATAGTACACAAGACCCCCTTGATTATGACTTTGATTCTCCCCTGAATTTTGGCAATATATAAGTTTTAGTGCATCTAACAATTTCAAAGTAATGGAGAATGACATTTTATAATTGACTGTGATATCATTTTCTATGAAATGGAAAAGTGATATTCACTTTTACAAGAGCATTACCCAATGTGAGTAGCTAATCAAAAGATACAATAATCATTTATCCCTATTTTTGCACTTAGAAATGAAAATTTTTTATTTTACAAGAGAACACAAAAATTTGTGTTCAACAACATAATTTTCACATTCTCTCAATGTTATTTTGTCGATCTCAAAAGAACTTTCCAACAACTATTCACAGATGATTTTTGACTTATCGTTTGAAAATTGTGACAAAAAGAAAATGCCTCCCCCTTATAAACTTGCTTAAGTTCAACCCTTTAATGTTTACACATAACCTTTTTTAGTATTTTACGATTTAATAGAAACTAACAACAATAACAATAAATTTTAACAATTAAAAAACAGGTAACAACTAAAATAAAGAGCGACATGGACTTGGAAGACAATGAATGGAGGATAGCAGGTCATGAAAAGCCTACATATGCTAGCCATGTGGCATAGAGAGACGTCGATAGGAGTCCAATTCAATAGCCATTGGAGCAGGTAGATCAAGTCCTTACTGTAATGCCCCACCAAGTAACCCTAAAGGAAGTTGCAATTAACATCATAAGCGAACCAATTTTTTTTTATAAAGTGCATTTAACATACACATTCACTTACTAGTTAACAACAACCTCTAAGGCTACAAAGTTAGGATTACCAAAACCCACATATACATATTACATATAACCATAGCCTTATGAACTTTATGAAATCACGATCATACATCATAAGAATATCACATAACATAATAAGATAATCAACCAAGATACAATCTCATAAACATTATCTTGATCCAATAGATACATCACTCATTCCCAGAATGAGGCAATAGTACTCAAGATTATAATTACAAAATTCCACCTCATAAACATAAGAGGGATAAAATAACTTATACAAGTTAAAATAATACAATGCAAGATAATACAACAAGAACCGCGAGCTGTCCATCTGGATGTCTCGCCACCAAGTACTGAAGATAGATGGGGACCCAACGGTTTTGGTGCATGTTCCACCCAACCAATGTGGTACCCGAAGGCCCACCCCCATGCTAGGAGATAGTAACAAAGTAACATGGACAAAAATTCTACTACCTCTAACCAAAGGCAGACTCATACTGACTCAAACTGACATAACCAACCAAATGAATTAACAAGTACAACTCATTCACCATACAAGTACAAATCAAATACAATACAAGTACAATACAAGTACAAATCAAGTACAATACAAGTACAATACAAGTACAAATCAAGTACAATACAAGTATAATACAAGTACAACTCCAACATCACTGACATAGGTCACATTGCTTCTAGACATAATAATAATCAAGTATGTTCACAGAACCATACAAATAAAACAATTAACAATAGTTGTCATAGATAGAGTGTCATCGCAAGGTTTGTCATGAGATCTCCTCTGGGCATCCTTCATAGGCTCCGGCACAAGTAATCCTGGTGGCCTCTACCAAATCCCGGCACTCATACTCACTCATGCGGAATCAACTACCTCTCGCAAGAACTAGATAGTTGATCTTGCCATTCCAGGCCTTCTCACTCATCCCAAGTCTAAACAAGCCCTTGTGTCTATGAGTGAGGTAAAATTATCTTGATTAATGTGAAAAGTTAGTCCTAATCTTCTAAGTACATTATTTAAATTATCACTTGTTTAACTCACTTTTGAAGGTTACCCGGTTTACCACTTTGGGCTCCGGCCCCTAACAAAAGCCACTCTTCTAATGGACAACACACACCCAAACAATCCACCAAGGAACCACAAGTGCATACCAACTAAGCATCATAATCCACTCCAACACAAGGAGGATACAAATAATAAAAACTCACTCCAAACATCTTGGAGGCAATAACACATAGTCCACTCCTTTCACAGAAGGTACAAAATATCTCACTCCAAACATCTTGGAGGTAACAACACATAGTCCACTCCTTTCACATGAGGTACAAAAGATCTCACTCCAAACATCTTGGAGGTAACAACACATAGTCCACTCCTTTCACAGGAGGCAACAAGATGAAACCACATAACAAGGTCACTCCATACAAGGAGACACGGATCCCATAATCCGCTCCTAAACCAAGGAGATGCAAACATCCCCGTTCATGAAAATTGGGTAAAACTGAAAAGACGCCATGCACTACCCAAGGGAAAACAACTGGATGGCATAAAGATTCAATAACCCTTATCCTCTAAGTTCTTCTGGAAGACTTATAATTTAGGACTAACACTAAATTCCAAAATCAACAATGCAACTTGACGACATAGCAACAAAAGCATTCGAGTCATCAATCAAATCTAATATTTGGATTTCCTAAATCCATACTCATTCAATAGGTAGTGTTAACAAAGTCAAAGACATGATAGGTAGAGCATCTAAAAGAATCATAACCTCTACTTCCTTTTTCATTATTGAAAATCTAAAACAATTCAACTTACTTCCTTTTACAGAATATAGAGAATTAATTCTTTTAAGATAATCATAAAGAAGATACTACTTTTGGATATACTAAATCCATATCTCTTTCATAATCCAATCACAATGATTCAATTAATCTAAATAGAAATTAATAAATAATATAATTGATTGCTTCATCAATAAAACAACTTCTTAATTTACTTTTAAATCGACACAAATCCATGCAAGTAAACTCTTTCCATTTCCTAACCAAATCTTACATCTCATTCAATTTTCTATTTAACACATTCAATCACTTTAATATAATAATATATTGTTTTTCTATCCATTTTTCATATACACTAATCAATCCATTTTTAAATCTCTATTCAATAATACATTGCATACATCTTATAAAAAATGAAATACGATAATGAATTTACCCTTAACATATTTTACATGCTCCATATTATATATACACCAAACATATATACTAATAAACTCAATTATATAGATTCTTTAATATTCCAATCACAACGATTAATTTGTTTTATGGAAATAAAACATAATAACTATTTGCCTTTTTCAATAGAGATAGTTCATAAATTTACTTCTAATGCAACCTAACACTATTGCAAACAATCTTTTCCAATTTTCTATCCGGAGTCTATGTCTCTTCAACTATCTATTTAAAACATGAAATTTCGTCAATGTACAAAATATCTTTTGGCTTATCTCTTTGACTACGCATTCAAAACTTATCTTTTAAATTCTTTATGCAAAACTAAATCACACGCACTTAAATAAAACAAGGTAAATACTGATTGAAAATACTCATGGATATATATACACATCTCAATATATTTTCTTCAATCATATTAACAAAATAATCATTTTCTTTTTAAATCAAGTAATTACTTCTATTAAAAAAAATATCTTTCTCTACACATTTTCTACACATACTAATCATTTCTTTTAGAACACCAATAATACCCAATTTACAAACAATAGAATAAAATAATATAAAATATTATTTATTCTCTCAAATGGATATATACCTTCAATATATATATACTAAATATAAATTAATATATTTAAATATATTTAATCATTAACATTTCTTCTATTCTTTATAGAATATTAAATTGTTTAATTCAAAATAAAATATCCCTTATCACTAATTTTCCAAAATATAAATATGTATTTTTCCAATTAAATCAAATTAATACTTGGACCTTTTACATTTGAATTTAAATTCCACAATTCAATTTTAAATTATGCATTCTTTAAATCAAATATTTAACTCCTTCAATTAAACTTTAATATGCCATTTTAAAATAACAATAATTTTTTCATATGTTTATAATTTTAAATCCACCAATCTAATATACAAATTTTATTTAAAATAATATAAATAAATATAATACTTTAGTATTATAAATTATAATATAAAATATTATTAAATAATATTCTAATATTATAATAACAATACATAAAATATTAATATTTATAAATATCAATTTATTATTATTTTATTTTCAGAACAGCCATGGAAAAATAATTTAACAACAGTCTCATATTTTAAGTATAACTCAAAAATTACGATCTGGGTATTTGAGATTTTTGGACAGGGGTAAGAAAATATCAAAATGCAAAACCCCTTTAAATTTCCTGAAAACTCAGTTTGTGAAAGTGAAGTTATAGGTGGCACAACCAGACCATTTTACCATGAAAATATAACTATACTGCAGATTTTAAAATCCGATTTTTAATAATAACAAAGGGTTTCATTTTCTAAAAACACTCTAAATGCATTGTTCAATCTCTATGTTTGATTTCAATAATAACAAAATTGATTTCCCCAAATAATTTTAAATTCAACTAAAGTTTCCACAATTTTCACTCAAGAATTTTCACAAGCAAAGGCTGTAAATTTATTTAATTATTTTCTTCTAATATCAAGCTTGTTTTCTAAAACAGATTTAACAAACAAATCTTTAATCAATACTATTTTAAAGAAAACAATCAAGAACAATAAAACACAAAGAGGAAAACCTGGTACAAGAAGCTACAGGAAGAGATGAATTTTTGATGCAAGCCTCCTCCAAAGATTTCCTGAATTTTCTTCAATCCTCCAATGAATCCAATCCAAAATCCAACAAATGCAAACAATCTTTCCTTCAATCAATTCTACAATCAAACTTTCTTCAAACCCTTGTGCAAATTTTCCAAAGTTTCTTTCCTGCTGTAAAAATGTATTTTTCTAAAGATTTTTCTCCCCTAAAATTAAAACATGTATTCTTATAAATCAAAAATACCTAATTCAACCCTAATTCACATTACATGCAAATTAGATATTTCAATTTCAATTTCAATTTCAATATTTACAACCCTAATTCACATTACATGCAAATTAGATATTTCAATTTCAATTTCAATTTTCAATTTCAATTTCACTTTCAATTTCATTTTTAATTTCAATTTCAATTTCACTTTTCAAAACCCACTTTCAATTTAAAATAAAATTTCAAATAATAAATTAATTTCCAAGCTTGCAACCAATTTCCCAAATAAACATTTAATTACAATTTCTAATTTAATTCTCACACGTCGGAATTAAATTCCAAAATTAATTCTAATTCTTTTATTTCCTTGCATTCTCTTGCATCACATTTAATTAATTAATTTAATTATTTAATAACTAAATTCAACCCCTTGGATCAAATTTAATTAATTAAATAAACTAAATATAATTAATTAATTTAAGTATAAACTTTTATCCACATTGCATTATTTAAATTAAATAACCATCAACATGATTTAAATGCAATTATTCTAAATATCTATTTTCAACTCAAGAATGCTTCAGAATTAAATAACATCAAAGCAAGATAGACAATGACTCGACACACACAACTGATGACACACTAAGGCTAGGGTATAGACTTGACACATGTTACCTAGCTACTATCTCCCATTCAACTTAACTGTTGGATCGACACACTCAAACCTGTGAAACCAGGTGGAGTCGATGTCATGTACCTGCAATTCTGCAACCAAGTAAACAACATCGTACAATATATCCAGCATATAATACACACCGTGAAGAAGAAATTACGGATTCATAGGGCGCTCACAAGCGAGTGATGCGAACTCATCATCTTCACCAATACACTCATCGAAACTGACACTTCCATCATAATCTAGTAATCTCATAATAATATCTCATGTTAACTCTACAACAACATTAATCTATAATGCATGTGAAACAATAATCAGATAACTACATCCCACAATAATATTTGTCACTCAATAGTAGCAATCAAAACATTATAACAAAATGTATCCAGTATCAAAGTAATTGCAACCAAACATAGCATAAAGCAACTTGAACAAGAAACAAAACAGAGGGGTATTACACTTACGCCTCCAAAATAGCCTTACATTGGCGTTTTGGAAAAAAAATTGCTTGAAGATGACTCTGAGATTCATTAAATATGTGATAAGTTGGGCTGTAGGGCACCAAAAATTGACAGAGTGCTTTGCATCCATGAAAGGCTTGCTTGGTTTGGAGGTGTAACCATCTTAGCAGGTCGCTAACTCTTCTTAGCATGCAAAGGAGACATAGTGGGCCATGATCTTCAAGCATGCAAAGCTAACCGAACCGGCTAGGAGTCGAATGGTTGAGCAACAAGCTCGCAGTCAACCAAATAAGGTTTGACTTTTTTCCTTTCTTCATTCGTTTATTATAGGAGTGCTCAATTCAGGGTGGCAACAAAGTTTTATCAACTATCTTGAAGAGTTCAGCTATTTCTTCAAGTGACACATTGTGGTTTAATAAATAAAGTTAAATAAACAATAAAAATAATAATTATTTTATTATAATAAATTTTATCTGCTTTATTTTGTAAATATGCATAACAATATTTTAGAAATAGACATATAGACACTTATTCATAAAATAAAATGTATTTAACTTCTTGTCATGTAAATTTGGTGACATGTCTTCATTTTAAAGATAAACTTGTTGCCATTAGATTTTGAAGTGTTGACACATGGAGTTTTAGAGGAACATTTCATCAAATTAACATTAAACTAGATTTGATGATAATTCATTTTAAATATATTTTTAGTTATAAAAGTTGCAACTTTAGTTTAGGATATATAAAATATTTTTTTGAGTAAAAAATATTCAACTTCTTATTTGTTTACAAATACAATTATTAATAAAAAATTCACAAATACGAATTACAATAGTATAATATAAAGTAAAATAAAATTAGCACAGATATATTGAATGTATCTATGTAAAAATGATTTATTTTATTTTAGATCATTTAAACATTATTTTATTATATTTATATTGTTTATATTTTTATTTACTTAAAACATTTTATTTTGATTTGGTACTGTTTAAGAATTATTTTATCTTTTTTAAGAAATGAAAGAAGCCTTTTCTTTTGGTTTTCATTCATTTTATAACAATGTTTGAAGGTGCAATTAGAGAAATCAAAACTAGGGTACAATTACTAAACAATTTGTAATGAAATAGCAAAATAAATAAAAGAGGTAAGTGATTCTTTGATTTATTTATTTTGATTATTTTTGAATTTTTAAAAATAAAATATTTGATTTTTTTTTACCTATTTTTTATTTACATTTATACTAATTTTTTCCCAAAAATATAGAAAGTAGTAGTGAAAATTATGAACATGAAATGGAAGAAATAAATATTTCAATCAAAACATGCAAGCACAAGATGTAACAAGTCTTCCATTGTCAATTATTTTTATGCCTATGCCATCTTATTTCATGTGTTATGTTTTCCTCCAAACAAACAGTTAAATATTTCTATGGATCCCTCATTCACCTCTTGGATTTAATAAATTTAATATGGTTGCGTAGTCATCTCTATATACATACGATCTGATCATAAAATGCTACATCACTGAATATTAGAAATTAATAAAAACAAGCGAGTTTTATTAATCCTAAACAAATTTAAGGGCATATCCTCATGCTGCTGCTTAGCTTATTTTGGCTAGCAGCCATTGCTTAACTTATTTGTGGAACTGGTCACCCCATGAAAGTTAATTTTGTTGCTTATTTTTAAGCAGCCAACATAAATTTGAATTTATAATATTTAATAATAACTCGTGCAATTAAAAATTGCAAAAAAAAAAAGGAAACCAAATATTAAAAAAGAGGGAAATAAATCTGTGAAGCCATGTGGCATTTTTAACATTATGCAGCTGCTGCTTATTTCCAACACCCCTTTTTTCTTCACAGCTTATTTTCAATTCTTAAGCAGTAGCTGTTTAAAAATATTCCAAATTATCCTTTTCCTGTTCCATTTTTTTTCGCATGGAAACACTCCAGCTGCTTAAACTGCTTAAAATTAAACAGAAAACATGCTTAAGCAGATGCATAAAAACAAGAAATAAATTCCTAAAAAAAAAAAACACAATTTTATTTTATTTTATCACAAAGAATTTTGATAATACAAATTTCACATAATCTATCAGACAATGTGCAATAGAACCCTCATCACACATCACATTTAAATCAGACGTCAATCCCGCAACCTGAACTGCCTAAAGCACAAGCGAGACCGAGTGACCCAACGAAAAGAATCTTAAAAATAAAAAGTAAAAACCAAAAACCAAAAGCAAAGTTGATCTGCATTCGAAAGGCAAGGTTGTCGTCAAGCGCCAGGCCCAGTAGCAGCTTCCAGATCATCATCACCACCCTCCGTTGCGGTTGTCTCCTCTGAATGAACTTCTCCATCTTCGACTAGTTTTTCTAAGAGTGCGCTCGCCATTCCTGCAAGTTCAATGGCTTTTTCAATCTTCCCTTCATGAAAATTATGTGCCCACTGCTTTGCGTATTTTAGTATCAATTCCGGAGCTTTTAACAGACAGGAAACAATGACATGGCCCACCAAAGTGCATAGCATTTCACTCAATTCGTCCACGTTGTTATAAGAACATTCACCAAGTCTGATCAAGACACTGTTTGACTCTCTTTCAAAGTAGCCCTTAAAGGCTCTAGGCTTATTGTCTACTCTCGCCCGCTCCTCTCTTGTAAATGGATTTTTTGTGGAGCGTATGCTTGTATGCTCTACTCTCCACTTCTTCTTCAACTTTCCCTCCACCTCGTACATTTTTCCTTCGCAGGCTATACTCTCCTCCAACCCCTCGAAATCCAATGTGCCAGTGATGTCGAGAAGGTCCACAACTGTGTTATCTGGACAGTCTACAAACTTCAGCACATCCTGTGTCTCCCTGTATGCTGCAAACGCATCCTTCATATCCACACCTATCTCCATATCAGCGATATCACTGAATATGTTTGATAACGTTTTCATCCAACACCCATCCACGGGCTGAAGACACTGATCTTTAGCCAGTCTACCGTTCCCCATTATTGCAAGCAATCCTCTGCAGCTTTGTTCAATTTGACCACCTTTATCCATGCTATCCTTTATTCTATCAAATGATTTTTTATTGAATATACAGAAAATGCGTCTTAAATCCTTGTCCACAAACCATATATCGTCCCTTGACCGGTATTTCATCCAGTCAGAATTTGATAACACAGACTCCTTGTCAACTTTGAAGAGATGCTGAACAAACTGGTTACCAAATATGAGAGCTGAGAAATACCAACAGCTGAAGCAGAACAGCAGCAGTAAACTGATTGCCAAAATCAAAACAAATAAAGGAAGGAGCGGTACAAAGAAGGAAACAAAAATCAAAACATTTCTCAGCGTAAATTCTGGGTTTAGAATAAAATATGCCAGCCTAGGGCATAACGGCTTCACCACAACGGCAGCTGGCACCAAGAAGATATTTAATGTTCGGATGAATAGAATTTTCTCGATTGAAGTTCCAATATAAACCGCCGCCTTGAACCATCGGCAGAACATGAGAACCCATCCGACTAAAATGAAAATCCACTGAAGATAAAATATCAGATGACCTACTCCATTATCATGCTGAAGAAGAGACGAACAAGATGCCACTTTACCAGCCATGACGGCAACACAAATTGTGACAATCATTGCTGCACCTGGACTGTACAATGAGCTCCACATAAAGTACCATGTCTTCCATCTACGGGCTGAAACCCACAACTTCATCACCTCACTTCTAAAAGTCTCCCAACGATCGTCTTCATCTTCCCATTCTTCCAAATCATCAGGCTCTATCTCGGAAATATCACGACTGATATATTGCCGCTGATATTTACCAGACAACATGACGGCCCCTAACAAAAGGAGCAGAGACGAGGCACCCAGTAAGAGAAGCACACCGGATGGCACGAACCACGGGCTCGCTTCCCCTTCAACTTTGGAGTTTTTAACGTTCTGCAATGCATAGATCTCTGTAGCGATGTGAAACAATAAAGTTAGAAGCAAGGCGGCTACGTTGCTCCATCCACCTTCAGTGCCCGCCATGGCCATCCCAGGCAGAATACATCCCACAAAAACACACGCTGTGAGCCGGGCAGCATCCATTCTCAGTTGGTTATCAACCAACCATTCCAAATCTTTTTCGGTGGACGAGGCAGAAACTGTAACCTTCTCAATACCCACATACCCCAAAATTTGAACTGTAAGAGCACTTAAAACGAAGAGGTTTGTAGGAATCAATGAACTTACTTTGAAGTAATGCTTGGCTACGTCAACTGCAATGTCCCATATCATGCAAACTATAAGCGCACATGTGGCAAGTATCACCTTCCAGTCATTCAGATCATAATCCATTGCACTCCCAACCCTCTTAAACTCAAGACAAACACAGACAACAATGTAGCGGATGAGGATGTCTGCATTCAATGTGTACAAATACTAATGAAATGTTCTGATCAGCTTTCACCACTGGATTGAACTTCGAATCCAATTCTTTTCTTGTGGACAAGTTAAAGCAGTTTCCTAGCTTTAATTTTCACTTTAATGCTGAGCGATCGGTAATAAGGAAAACCAGTATATTCTTATGTACGATTTATCCAAAGTAGACTGCTGATAATGTTGTATTGTGTCCATTTCACTACATGAAAAGCAAACTGAAAGCCAGATGTCATTACTTTGGCATAAGGGAGTTTATAGAAAATGAAAAGAAAAGAATAATATGAATACGATTGTACCTTCTGGTATTCGATGCCTTACATAATTATTTGGCTTGCCGGGAATGAATAGATATGGAAGGAAATCATGACTTTCATGCTTTATCACAAAGCAATAGTCATATGGTTAGGTAAAGAGATGCTTCTATGTTTATTTTATTTTTAAAAAAAAAAAAAAAATTATATTAAATAAGTAAATACGCTTTTATTTTTATTAATATGGTTGTGATCAATATTATTGTTATTAGTATTGTTTAATTTGTTATTACTGAATGTTTAATTTTATTTATGAATGAATAGAATTAGAAATAAATTATATATTAATTATATGTATTTTCGTTTAATAGTTGAGCAATAAGAGTTCAAGTAATATTTCACTTATAATTTAAGGTGTTGTATAATCAATTTTTTAAATGTTTTATAGATATTCAAATACAATTTGATGGTTTCAAGGATTGAAAGAAAGTAACCAGTCATGAAATTCTAATCAAGTTTATGGAATTGTCTTAGAATGCCAATAGGTGACTTTCATCTTAGAATAAACTTTATTTTGTGAATGATTTAAAAAAAAAATCTTTTTAATTTTTATATTTTAATTTTCTTTCTTCTTTTTCTTTTACGGATTTCAACAAGGTTGATGCAATCTAAATGAGAATTCAATAACACTTCAATTATTATCTATTAGGATTCCTCTTTCATCTATCCTTCAAGTGTTATTTTTGATATTGTGTGTGTTGACACATCAACATGTTGAGACAAGTGTTCTCGTAATTGAAAGATACTAACCCCAATAGTTTTTTACATGCATTTGTAAGTTACAAAGATGCTAGAATAAGCAAGTAGGTAATAATTTTAGTTGTTTCATTCAAGGGGCTCTAATGGAAAACCAAAGGTCATTAACAAAGTTACCAATCATTAGCTTTCTACGCTATCCATATGTTGTTTGAAAGATTCTTGTGGTTACACTAAATCTGCATACCAAAAGATAAAACATAAAATTAAATAATATAATTAAGTTCATAGACAAATGATTTCCACACCACCTCCAATAAATTATAAGAATTGGAATGTTAAAAAAAAATTAATCATTAACCTAAGTTAGCGATTCACAAATTATAGCATGTCATTTAAATAGATTCATTACTTTTCTTATTGTAGAGCCTTAACATTAAAATTTTAAAATAAAAACCAATATTATGTCTATCTTAATCTAACTAATGTGATAAACAACACAAAGAAGACTAAAATAGAGAAGGGTTAGATAGAGCATGGAAAGTCTCATTCTACAACCATACTTTTGAGTAGAAAAATCAAATTATAGATATTATTTTTATTGAATTGAAGATTTGTAACCCACATAGAAGAAGGTGAAATTGCCTAAGGGAACTATTGAAACACATAATTAGTAACTAGTCCATTGTAAGCACAAACGGTGAAGAAAAATCCCACAATCATTTTATATGGAGTATATCTTATTTCTTGAAAAAATGAAGGTGTCCAAGTTGACTATGTACAAGAATTTACCACCCTTAAATGCTTTTTAAAATAAAATTGGATTCATTGTGTGTGTGTGATTAAGTGGACTAACTAAAAAGATAAACAAACACACCAATGTGACATTATATCAAAGGAAACTAATTTTAAGATAAAACAAACTCTAAAAGAGTAGTTCCTTCAAAAACATCCCATTGTCCTTTATCTCCAAGGATTCGATATAATTTGTTGGCTCTTAGTTGGTGTAAGCAACAACTTGGTAGAATGACAACTTAGAGAATGAGATTATGCAACATGCATGTCCATTGCTAAAAGATATGAAATGTTTAAGCTAAGATATGAAGCTAAAATGCTATGAAGGATAAAATGCCATGCTTAAGAAAATAAGATGGCTAAATGCTGGATAAAATGCAACTATAGTAATCACGCTAAATTCACCAAATCTAGGATCCTTTTCAACTCACAAAGAGACTATATTTATAGAGTTTTGGAGAAAAAATTCTAGTTGGCAAAGATCAACGGTTGAGATTAAAGCCTGTCAAAATGAATAGTGGAAGATTGAGAACTTGAGAGAAAGATGGAAGGTGGAGAAAAAGATGGAAGATGTTTTCAACCAACAAATCCCTTTCCATTCAAAAATGAAGAAAAGTTATCCTTTGTGTATTTCAATATGAGGAGTTAGTTGATAGTTGGGGATAAATCCTATAATTAAATAATTAAGTTATTTAATTATATGTGACAAGGATTTTACAAGCTTCCATAATTAAATAATTAATATTTAATTATGTGTGGAGTGAAGAGTAAATTTATAAGAATATTCTTTTATTTGAATTTAAAATTCAAACTTAAAGTAACATGATAATTAATATAAATAAATTATAAAATTTATTTAATTAATTAAGAGGAGGATGGAAAATGATAACAATTAAATAAACTTATTTATTTAATTGAATTTAAAAGAATTAGAAATAAGGAACGATATAAATAAATAATTAAATTTATTTATATGTAGATGACTTTAGAAGATTAATTAAATAATTCATATTTAGTTAATTATTAGGCTTGATTTAATATGACCATTTTTAGATGTATACATTTTTCTCCTCTTTGAAGTGATGTGTTTTACGCATTACTTCAAAGAAAAATTCAGATAATGAAATTTTTTTGCCCCTGATTTTGAAAAATTGACTGATGATGCTATATGCCCCCTCAAGAGATAAATCATGAGTTTGAAGATGTTAATGTTGATTCGAAGATTTTGAGAGATTTAATGCAGTTTCACCAATTTATCTCCTGAAATAGTGCTCCGTGTGATGAAAATAAAAATAACCCTACCTTTTTTACCCCCTTAAAAGGTGGAAAATGGTAAGTCATTATCATTTGAACAGTTGCAGTTGGTGAAAACAGAGCTCTCTAAGAGAAGAATTCAAGATGTCGATCCATTAAGAGCACCACAGATTCGAGCGAGCCCACAAACATCAGAGACCAGCTATATATGGACCTCCAATAAGATCATGAAACCCTTCTTTGTGAATTTTTGCATGATTTTCGGATGAAATTTTGGATTTTTGAATTTTTTGAATTAGTGAAATTATTTTTTAGCGCATACGAGCCATACTGTAGTGTATAGGTCATTTAGAAATCGCACATCTAGGTTAGCACATATTTCCTGTAGACTAGCGTATTGAAGTGTTAGAGTAGCGCATACGCCAAATTAGCGAATAGGATAAATAGATTAGCTCATAGATGAAAGGCTCACGCATAGGATGGTTAATTACCACATAGATTTAGGGCTTTATCACATCAGCTAGATTAGCGCATAGGATGGATAATCTAGTGCATCCACCTGTTAGAATAGAGCATATGCTGAAATAGAGCATCTACTCTCTGTTTTAGCACATCCATGGATAAACTAGCACATTTGTTGATTTAGTGCATAAAAAGTTTGTTTTAGCCATCCATGAATTTTAGTTGATTTTTAATGTTTGCAATATAATTGATGATTGCTTGATACTTGTTGCTATATTAGACAACTGATTTGATGAATTTGAGGAGAATCAAGGATAGATTGACGTGATTTTGATAAAGATCTGATAAAAAAATTCTCATGTTTTGAAAACAAATAGTAAAATGATGATTTTGATAAATTTTCTTTTCAAAACTGAAAAACAAATAGTAATGTTGATGTTAGCCAATTGGGTGTTAAATTTGTCTTCACGTTTGATGAATAAAAAATAGTAGAGATGATAAATTTGTCTTCCTGGTTGAAGAACAAATAGTAATGATAGTCTGATATATTTGATGATGATGATTTGATTTCAATGATTCAAATTAATTTTCTTTCATGATTAATGAAAAATAAATAGTAATGATGATATGATTTGAAATGATTTTCTTGATTTTTTGATTGGTTGATATTATGATTAATTGATATGGATATGGTGTTATAGGAGGATTTTAAAATCCTTTAAATCAAAGAGAGGTTTCCCCGCACCTAGGAGATGATTCCTAGATTGTCCCAGCCAGAGATTGGGGTTATTGTCAGATGTGATTTGGGTTCACTTCTGAGGATCCCACAATATAGGGTCAATATGGCACTGTTGACTACTTTAGATGAGAGATAGCATAGTGAGCATAACACTTTTCACTTGTCAACTGGAAAGATCACAGTCACACCAGAGGATGTCTATAGGATAATAGGGATCCCTATGGTTTGTGAGCTTGTGGTCTATTACCACAAGGGTATTGTGGGGACATATGCTTTGAGATGAGTCTTTCAGGATCCGAGCATTTGTGGGTATGAGATCCCTTGGAGGGAGATGGTCGAGGGTTATGCCCCACCTCCTTCAGTTTTGGTTGGTTTCATTGGAGGCTTTCTATGTCCCAACCATAGGTCGAAGGGACTATCAGTCAATTGGGGTTAGATATTGGAGGACATGATCCTTCATCAGACTAAATATGCCTAGGATTCTTGCATGCTTGCCCATCTACACCATGATCTTCATTAGGTGGTATATACATATGGGAAGAGTATATCTTTCGGGGTTACTCTTCTTCAGGATTTGGGCATGGGAGCATATCGCCATCACCCGCCCCTTTATAGAGACAGATCTTCCCATCAGGCGTCCTTACATTTATGCTTACTCAGGTCCACGTGTCCAGCCTAAGTTGGGCGAGTTAGAGTACTGGCGTCGAGTATTGGATGATATGGATACAATTATCTGGAGGTTGTATGTGGATTATGAGGCATGGGATGATGATGAAATTGAGCTGCCATATTGTGGGATATCAAGATATTTGATTCAGTGGGCCCTATTTATTATCGAGATATTTTTGGTTATGTGGGTCCTTAGATAGTATGGATGGATACAAATGATTCCATAGGGTGTCACCCATTATGCTAGGCGGTGCGAGGATGTGGTAGAGTAGGGTCCATTTATCCCCTATGAGGCAGCTAGGATATATACCTCAGCCTACAGCATAATTTTTGGGACTATCATCTGGAGGTGATAGATGCTCGGAGGACTGATGATTATGCGGCATACTTTTATACTCATCCCTTCCCTAGGTTGACCAGTCTAGATGAGCCTATCCCACTTTTAGATGGAGTAGCATTATAGCGGGCATGACAATAGCCATAGGTACAAGTAGAGGCAGGGGCACATGCAGGGGTATAGGTAGAGTAGCCCGTTGGAGGAGGGGAGGATGTGGGTGGTCTTGCTATGGAAATTGATCAGGAGGAGGAGGAGGATGATAGTGATGATGATGATGATGGTGATGGGGATGACAGGGGTAACAGAGAAAGTATTCTTTGATGTACCATTCAAGACTCAACCTCGCACAATGAGAGCAGTTGAGTAGGCAACCATCGCACTTCCATGGATCACTATTAAGGCTCCATCTCAGGTTCAAATTGATTTGTTACAGTCATAGGTATAGGCTCTCCAGAGCCAGTTAGAATAGGAACATGCCACTATTATGCAGTTATAGGCAGAGATGGCTCGCCACCACCTCCAAACCCACAAGTTTCTCAACTCATGGTTAAGAGAGACAATTTTAGATAGCGGTGTTTACAGGTGGAGGGGTAGCCAAGAGATTACTGAGATTAGTATAGGGTACCTCTATTGGAGAGGTTGTTGTAGAGGGGTTGGAGACTACCAGAGAGTATGAGTTTTATCGACAGAGATATCATGAGGCAGTGCCCCCTGAGCAAAGAGTGGATTATACCCTGTCAGGCACCAAGTCTCACACCCACTCATGCAGTCACACCAGGAGTGCTACCAGGAGTGTGGGTCAGCCACCTAGATGAGATAAAGGTGCTTCAAGTAGCAGAGATCCAACAAGACCCACCACCTCTGGAGGAAGTAGTAGTCAGGACCCCCACACAGATGCTCCATAGTGATGATATTGTATACCCCATTTTGTCACATTTTATGTATCTCTTTCAAACATTTGTTATCATTGTACTCTTCAATATTTATTTTGATGAGATTATATATGATATGCGGTGATGGTTTTGATATGCATGTGTCCTTTATTATGCTATGATTGATGTTTATGTATGAATTTTTTTCCCTATATGCCATGTTTTTTATGATTATGATGATGCATTTTTATGAATGATGATCTCATGTATGATGCTATCTATCTTATGATGCAATTATTGTGATGATTATGCACATAATATGATGATGTAAATGAATTGTGAATGCATTTTATGATGTTTTATAATTATGGATGCAAAATGATGAAATGGATGCAATTTATTCTTTTTGATGTATGCTTATATATGATGATGTAATGATGTGGATGTGTTAAATACAAAATGATAATGAAGTGAAATTAATGAGAATTTAATGAATGATGTCATGAAATATGATTTGATGTGAATGATGTAAAAATATGATATGAAAATGATATGATGATAAATGATGTGAAAATATGATATTGATGTTATGATATGAAATGCAAAATAAATAATGGAAATGAACATGAGAATGATGATTTGAAAATGATGTGTAAAGATAACGCAAATGACAATGCAAATGATTATGTAATAAAATGATATGAATAAGGAGAATGAAAATGATATGAATATGAAAATAAATGGTAAATGATATGAATTTAAAAATGAATGATACATGTTTATGAAAATATCATGAAAATGGATACTAAATGATAAGAATCTATTGAAAAATGACAATGAACTGATATGACATGAGATTAATAATGTAAGTGATATGACATAGAAAATCATAATATGCAAATGATGACACAAAAAAATAATGCAAAGATGGTAATGATGGGATGCAAAATGATAATGTAAAAATGCAAAATGATATGAAGATGAAAATGATATGAAAATGGATATTTAAACTATTGTTGAAAAATGTTAATGAAATATGCAAAAGTGATGATGACAATATGATGATGAAAAATGATGGGAATAATAAAAATGATAATGACATGATATGATGTGAATCTATCAGTAAAAATGATAATGATAATAAACTAATATGAAAGATGATATTAATAAAATGAAAATAATATGATAGTGGTATGAAATGAAAAAGATGAAATGCAACTATTGATGATATGAAACTAATGATGAAAAATATTTTTTCCCAATTTCCAAGTGTACTCAATCTTTCTTCCAAAAAGAGATACGTATCTTTTCCAACCTCCAAAAATCTATTATACAATCACAAAATGAATGTAATCTACATGAATTATGCAATCCTAACCATGCAAAAATTAGCTACACATTGTTGTCATTCCGTGAACCAAATTTATGCTCAATTATCATCATTGAGCCTTTTGATATGTTGGAAGTTAGTACAAGCATCAAAGGGGATATTTGCACCGATGGTGACTTGAGTACAACTTTCATGATGTTTGATATAGCAAGTTAATACAAGCATCGAGGTATAGTTGAACCAAGATAACCTGAGTATTGCTTGCGTAAACAGACATAAGTTAATCCTTTTCCCATGCAAATCCTGAAATGTCATCAATGATACCTTTGTAAACCATGTCCCACAAAAAAATTGCACAATAGTAGTGATTAATTTACAAACAAAAATCAAGAAAAATCATATTCCTTCCTTGCAACTCTAGTTTAGTACATCATTGAGTCACTCCATATATACGATGTCATCAAATTTCAAAACAACAGTTCAACTTATGCCATAAGTGTTCCATTCATTTTATTCAGATTAGGATCATCCAGTTTATTCAGTTTCATGTCTCAAAGTTGTTTTGACCAAGCTTGATTGGATATTTGATGTTAATCTGATATTTGGATTGTTGACGCATGTTTCCATTTGTTTGCTTAAAACTTCAAAATTTGATTGCCCCCAATGAGTTTTCACTTTGGCTCTAGATTAAACACAACCTACCACTCGGAATATAAACAATGATCATCAAGCCATGATGAAATCCTTAGCATTTCCAAGAAATATTGTGCACATGATGCAGATATGATGGCCAAGTATGGATTAAATGGCTATGTACGAATGATGCAAGATGCAACCTAATAGATGGAAGAGCCAACTAGATCACAAAAAGCGCCTATTTGCCAGGTTTTCACAATTTGTTTTTATTGCACTTTTCAGATTTCGTTATTTTTTTTTTGTTACCAAGATGCCTGTTTGCCAAGTTTTCATCAAGGCAATGATTTTTTGGATTTTTTCTCTTTTTTTTTGTATTGTTTTCTCTTTTTTTGATTTTTGTTATGTTTTGATCTTTTTCAATTTTTTCTCTTTCTCTTTTTTTCTTCTCTTTTTTGATCTTTTCATTTTATTTTTCTCTTTTTTTTTTATCAAAAGGATGCCTGTTTGCTAGGTTTTCACCCTGATGACAATTCTTTTTGGACTTTTTATGTTGTTTATGGATTTTTTCATGACCTTTTATACTATATATATATATATATATTTCAGACATAGAACTTCTTCATATGGATGTTGTTTATTGGATCTTCAAATAGTTCCCAAACCATATGTTGCAATGATGACAAATGGACCCACCCAATTGGGCTTAAACTTTCCTTTCTTTTCTCGATCTTGTTGATTTTGAGGATTTTCCTTTAGGACCAAGTCAACCACTTGAAATGTGTGTGGTTTGACTCTATGGTTGTAGCTACAGGACACAACTTATTGATAATCCTTCAGATGATTAGTTGCACTTTGTCATCTCTCATCAAGTAGCTCCAATTCTTATAGTCTGAAAACTTTGTATTCTTCATCGATTATGTCCCTTAAGTGAAACTCGAAGCGAGGGAATCTCAAATTCTAATGGAAAGATTGCTTTTTCTCCATAGACCAAGGCATATGGGGTAGCACTTGTTGGCGTGTGAATGCTAGTTTTGTATTCCCACAAAGCTAGATTTAATTGGACATGCCAATCATGGCCGACATCATTCACCGTCTTCTTCAAGATCTTCAAAATTGTCTTATTTGAAGCTTCTTCTTGGCCATTTCCCTGTGGATAATAAGGCATAGAGAACTTGTGTTGGATGTGAAATATTTCACAAAGTTCATCAACATCTTGATTCTTAAAATGTCTTCCATTATCCATGATAATGGAGCTACGAATGGCATATTGACATATGATATAATTCTTAATGAAAGATGAAATTTATTTTTCGGGCACTATTGTTAAGGGAACAACTTCAATCCACTTAGTAAAGTACTCAGTGGCCGTGATTATGAATTTGTGTCCATTTGATGATGATGGGTGTATCTTTTTGACTAGATCCAATCCCCACTAAGTAAAAGGCCATGAGGTAGTGAAGGGTTGTAGTTCCTGAGCAGGAGCGAGGATGAGATTTCTATGAATTTGACATTTCATATGTGAATTTGACATTTCAGATGTGATTTTGACATTTGAGACATTTCTTCACAAAGATGAAGGATTCCTTTTCCATGGTTGGCCAATAGTAATCCATTCTTACAAGTTTCTTAGCCAAGGTTAGTCCACTTGAATGATTCCCACAAATACCACCATGAACCTCTTGCAAGGCCTTTTCAGACTCATCATGTTCAAGACATATAAGAAGGGTACCATCAAGACCACGTCGGTATAAGGTATCGACGATTAGGGTATATCAAGAAGATTAGCGTATGAAGTTTCTTTTTTGATTTCGGGACAAATACAGGGGTAAGACAATATCTTTTAAATAGGCATAGATTTGGCCGTATAAGGGGGAATTAGAACCAATTAGGTGATAGATGATCTGGGTTTCAGGATTGTCATAGGCAAGAGAAAATAGTTGTTCCACTAGGAATTCATATCGAGCCCAATTTTCTAACAATTGCAATAGTGACCCAATTGTAGCCATGGCATCTACAGCTTTGTTGTCGGTTCATGGAATTTACATGAACTTGATCTCAAAAAAATACTTTTTGAAATCATCAACCATGTTTTTGTAAGGCATTAACTTTTCATCTTTAGTCTGATAGTCAACATTTATTTGATTAATAACAAGTTATGAATCACCAAAAAATTTTGGCTCTGTGATTCTCTAGTCCAGTTCTATTCTCATTCCACTGAGAAATGCTTTGAATACTCGACTACGTTATTAGTACAAGGAAACATCAACCAATAAGACTTTGGAATTGTATGTCCCTGAGGCATGACAAAATGAATTCCTTCCCTCGAGCCATGTTGTGTGTAGGACCCATCAAAATAAAGTGTCCATGATTGCTTGGTCATTTCTATCAACACATCTACATCCGAAAATTCAATGTGCATGGGATGGTCTGTTTGTAAAGAAGCTTCCGCCAACTAATCTACTATGACCTTCCCTTTGATCGTCTTTTGATCCAAATAGTGAATGTCGAACTCACTTAGGATCAATACCCATTTAGCCAATTTGCTAGTTAAGGTTGCTTTGCTCAGAAGATACTTTAAAGGATAAATTTTAGCCACAAGTTTGATTGTATGAGCTAACATATAGTGCAACAAATTTTGAGAAGAAAAAACTATTTCTAAACAAGCCTTTTCAATGAAAGTGTAATTTAGTTCATGGCTTGTCAATGTACTGCCGATGTAATAAATTGCTCATGGGTGCTGCCACAATAGTGGTTTACACTTTCTGGGAGATCCTGATTTTTGTTGAAATCACATATTTTTAGAAAATATAATGATTTAAGCCTTGAAAATTTTCATTTAAAGGATTCCAATTGAAGAGGGTTTGATCAAACCACCTTAGACCAAGCCCCCTTGGATAGAACACCGCTAGTTTTAAACCATACCTATAATGGAGTCTCCTTTACACCTATCAAAATGCTCATAAAAAACCACTTTTGATTTACCTTTTGGGGGATCAAATGAGTTCATTTAAAATTTAGTTTTTGTAAGTATGTAGTCCTTATTATAAGCTTCCAAAAAATTCTAATTTTAATTAAATTTAATTTGATTATTATATTTATTTTTTATTTCTTGTGAATGTAGGTTTTTCACCGAAAATCAAACTCTCTCTTCTGCACATGTGGAAAAATAGTAGATTATCAAAATAAAATTTTGAAAAATACGTTCATGCTAGGTATTGATGTCCTTGATCCACTAAAAAAATAAAATTGAATTATGATACGTACAGAAAAAGTTATGTATTATATAGTCTACCTATGTCTGAATTGTAATTGGTCTGACTTCGAAACTTGATTAAGGATAAAATCTTTAATAAAAAATTATGAAACCAAATGAACTGGTTATATATCGTAGCTACAAATCTAAATTCAAAAAAATTAAAATTTTATCCTTCCTAAAAAAAATGTTATGCTGTATACGGTGAGCATCACTCTTGAAAAATGTTGTTTACTAATAGAAACTAGTTTTCGAAAAAGGATGAAAAAAAGGTGCAATTTGATTAAAAAAATTTTGAAAAAAATATATTCATAATCTTTAGATAAAACTTCACAAATCACTAGTTTGCATCATCTTCAAATTCCTCACAGTTTAGCCGCTATAGGAGCCCGAAAGTGAAGATTTAGTTAACAAAATCAGTTCAGTGTCCAGTTTGCCCAAAAATTGTAAACCAATATTGTGGGATCACCCTCGCTCTTTTTCTGTTCTATCCTCTTGTGCCAACAATGCCCCCAAAGATACTTATGTGGCAGAAATGTACAATATGAGTGGTTTTCCTTATACTGGTAGGATTAATACTGGTGGGCTCATTAGATACTACTTGATCTGATTGAATGCTACTTCGCACTTGTCTTCCCATTGGAATGGAATATTTTTATGCAAGAGATGCGTGAAGGGAAAACTCTTATCTGCCAGCTATGTGATGAATCTCTTGATGGATTGTATTCATCCTTGCAATGACCACAGTTGACTGATTTTCTTTGGTGGTGACCTTTCTAGGATGGCTTGAACCTTTGTTGGATCCACTTCAATTCCTTTTCTGATACAATATAGCCTAGGAGCTTTCTGGATGTTACCCCAAAGACACATTTCTTGGGATTGAGTCTGACCTTAAATTTTTCCATTCTGACAAATATCTTAGATAAGATATCTAGATGTCCATCCCTTGTGTTTTATTTTTCTAAGAGATCATCTACATAATCCTCCATGAATGTGTGCATCATGTCATAAAAAATTGTAGTCATTGCCCATTGATAGGTTGCTCCCATATTTTTGAGTCCAAATGACATTACATTCCAACAATATGTACACCATGGACATGTGAATGTAGTTTTATCTTGATCTTCGGGTGAAATATTGATCTGGTTATACTCGGAAAATCCATCCATTAGAGAACATGGCATGCCCTGCTGTCAAATCTACAATCATGTCAATGTTGGGTAAAGGAAAGTCATATTTTGGGCATTCTTCATTTAAATCCTTGAAATCTGTGCATATTTTGATTCGTCCATTTGGATTTGACATAGGTACAATGTTGGAGATCCATTCTACATAGTCAATAGACCGAATGAATCCTACATCCAACAACTTCTTTAATTCCTCTTTGACTAGTAATGCAAGATGTGAGTGCATTTTTCTGAGTTTTTGTTTCATAGGTTTGGCCCTTGGCATGATGGACAAATGATGCATTATAAGATTTGGATCCAATCCAATAATATCCACATATGACCATGCAAATTTGATTTGATTACCCTTTATGAATTATGTGAATTTCGAGATTTCTTCCTTTGTCAAAGATGCAACAAGTTGTAGGATTTTTGGCTGCTCCATAGTGCCTATATTGATTGCCTCTATTGGTACTATCAAAAAAGATGATCTCTCCTGATAGTGCTCAGGGAGAGTGCTAATTTTCTCATCTTTTAGTGCCTTCGGAAGGTTTTCACCATCAAATACGCTCTTTATTTTTTCTTTTTCATGATCTAATACTTCATTTTTTAGGTTTTCACCATTAGATCTATCTTTTATATTGTTAATTTTGCAGCTGAAAAACTTGGCACTCTCCTGACCGAGATTTTGATCTTGTGATTCACAGGTGGAACCTATTTCTGGGCTAGATGAACAAAGAAAATTCACAATGTTTTCGTCATTGGGGAAGGTTGGGATATCGATTGTTTCAGTTTTCTCCCAATCAATGAGTTTGGGATAGACCAAGGGAAAGGGATCATCTGGTTGGGTAAGGTCACTTGTTGTTAGGGTCATGAAATGGTTATCATTCTCTCTATGAGGAAGATCTATGATGGTATCCTCCTATTGATTATTTGTTTCACTTTGAATCGAATTGTCATCACTTGAGTCATGGTTGCTTTGAAGTACACAGTCAAGTGGAGGTCTTGAGCTTTCCCCTTGTGTGAGCATGGGTGTATATTTTTGTATAACATCCACCTGTTTGTCTCTCTAGAATTCAACATTATAAATGGTATCCCATTCATACTCATTGGAATCGGTGTTAGAATTCTCCTACAATCTCATAATCGTCTCAACTATCTCTTCATTGGATTTCTTTTGGAATGCTTATTTTGTGTCTTCACCATATCCAAGTTTGGTTTTATCTTTTGGATGCATTGTTTTCGATTGGATAGGCTACACAATTCCTTCCTTTCTCTTACCTATGGGGCCATTTCCTTCATAACCCATTCATTGCATTATTGTATAACCCTTTCCATATTGCTCAATAGGTAACTTGACATGCTAGACATAATCATCTTCATCTTTATATAGCCAATCGAGGATATCTCTATCTTTAGCTTCATTTTCTTGAGTGTCTACCTTGATGAATCTTCCATCAAACTGATGATGGGAATTGAAGCTTGCATTACTGATGAGGAAGCCGTGACAACTTGTTGTGTGGACATTGTTGGCTGACCATGTGACCTTAGAGAAATGGGTAAGTTAGGGAGGCATAAAGAATATTCTCCCACTCCATTATCTTTTAATTGCAGCTTGGTGTCGAAGCTCTTTATCAATTCTTTTGTTTGATCATTGTGTTTGGAAACAATAATAGCAAGAGCTTCTCTATTGTGTGGAACAAAAGAATCTTGGGTTGCTCGAAGGTTAGAGAAAATCTGACTGTTGTTATGATCTGTAGGTATGGTTATTTCTTGTCCACCATATTGAAATTTTAGACATTGATGATAAGTAGATGGTACTACTTGTATCTCATGGATCCATGGATGACCCAAAAATATGTTATAAGATAAGTCTTGATCCAAAAGCTGCCAAAAAGTGTTCTTTACAACATGATCCACTCTGATAGGTATCATGATGAGGCCTTTAGAAGCTCGTTCCTCATCATCATATGCTTTGATTTTTATTTTTATCCTTGGATCAATAGACTCTTCAAAATACCCTAAGGCAAGAACCAATTTTAAAGTAAAAATATTTAGACCAGCTCCCCCATCTATTAAGACATGTTTGATTCGAGTTTTGTGAACCATGACTTCTAGATAAAGTGGTGAATTATGGGGATGGGTCATGGAGGAATCATCCTTCTCAAAAAAGGACAGGCATGTGGGTGAGTACAAGTGTCCCACCATGGCTTGAAATCTATCGATATCCAAATTAGGAGATACAGTTGTGTCAACGAGAGCCTTTTCTAGAATTTCCTTATATGTCAACAATATTTTAAAAAGTTCCAAGATAGAAATTTGAGCCGATGTTTTCTATAGTTGATTGACTAAATTGTACTACCTTGGAGGGGGGACAACTGACTTAGATGAACTTCCTTTAACAATAATTTTGGCTTGCCCCCTTGTTGTTGCATTGACCTTTCGATATTCTTTCTTTCCTTTGAATTTGATGATGTTCACTTGTTGGTCATCAAAATAAATATGATTGATCATGGTGTCATAGACATGATTCACATGTTTTCCTTTGTCACTTGAAGATTCCCCTTTTTGATAATTGGGGAGGGGGTCCTTGAATTCCTAATGATCTTCATTTGCATTACGTCCCTCAACAGTTATGGTGTGGTTATCAATCAAATCTTGGACCAAATTCTTCAACCCTTGTCAATTATTCATCCTATGACCTTTGCATCTATGATAATTGCAATAGTATGAGTCATTCCACGATGGTGGCTTAACTCGTAGCTCATAATCTCTCTGTGGTGGGAATGTGATGGAATTTTGATTTAAAATCTCTTTGAGAATTAATTCAAGAGACTGGCCCAAGGGAGTAAAACTCTATCGATTTGAGAAAAATTGTGATTGAGGCACAACTGAGTTTTGATTGTTTCCAAGATTATTTCCATGATTATTGGTCACATTTCCTGGGTTGGCGTTGTTTCCCTTATTGGAATTATTATTTCCTTGGTTAGTGAAATTTATAGGATTTTTGTTGTTGCGTTGGACACCTGATACATTAAGAATGGTTGGATTTGTATTAACATTGTTGCAATCTACCACCCCATCATTTACAAAATTCTTATTTCTAGTCCAGAATCATGATTTATCATTGTTGTTGTTGTTATTGTTATACGAATTTGGACCATTTTTTTCAAGCTTGAGAACTCCTCGCTTGACCAAGGCTCCTTCAATAGTGATTGCATTTTCAATCAACTTTTCAAATGACAAAGGGAAATGGAGATTAAGCTTATAACTCATTTCTTGATTTGGATTGTTAATAAAGATTTCCATCTTTTCCTTTTCAAGAATAGGACAAGAATATCTTGCAAATAGTCTTCTCCATCTTTCTAAGAATGTGATGAAGGGTTCTCCAATATTTTTCTTTTCTCTACATAAATCAAGCATGGTTATCTGATGTTGTATATTATAGGAGTATTGAGATATGAATTTATTGATTAACTCCTCAAATTTTTTGACTGGGGGAGTGATTTTGGAAAGCCATTTCATGGATTGTCCACTGAGACTTCATGGAAAAAATTGCATCAGGTATGTATCTTCATGATAAAAATCTAAGCTCATATTTTGAAAGTCTCTCACATTATCAATGGGGTCTTTTTTTCCATTGTATCTGTCAAATTTCGGGATCTCACAATGCTTTGGAAAAGGAATCATGTTGAGATTCCTGTCAAAGTGATATGAATAGATATCTTCCAAAACATATTTCTTTGCTGTTCCCCCTTATATTTCTTTAATTTATCATTGTAATTCTCTTATTTGTTGAGTAAGAGCACTAAAATCACTAAGGGGGCTTCAGGATCCTCTTTAATCTTTTCCATATCTAAATTAGAGGATAGCTTAGCTCCTTGGTTTGCTAGCAAAAGAAAGTATCTTTATTTATTTCTCTCTAAATTTTTTTCCAAGAGAGTATGAAATTGTGGATCATGTTTTGCTTCTTGAAGCATTTCTTCTATTACTTCATCATTATTTGAATTATTCCCAGTGCGAAGCTTGTGAAAAGGATTTTCTTCCTCATCACCCATGTTGCAAAATCAATTCCCTTTTGTCTTCTTCTATGTGCTTTTGAGATCTTGTGACAACAAGCATAAGCTTATGCCAAATTTTTACTAACTTTGATCACAAATGGGAGAGTGCAATTTGTTGGATAATTTAGTCAAAATAGAATGAGAATTCTATTGATATGACGAAACAAATTTCTAATGTTTAACTCGTGATTCCCTGGTTTGAAGGATGATGATCCTATTATGGGAATTAAACTAGAAAATGGAAATGGAGGTCATGTTGCACTTTGCGATATTTTGATCTTAGTTTGAGAAAAATAAGGATTTTTGTAAATGCCTAATGCTTCTAAGTTCTCTATTGCAACACTTGATTAGGACGATTGGAATACTGAATTGCTAGTTGGGGAACATATGAATGGCGAATAGGTTGATTTTGATTATGTCTTTGTGATAGAGCTCTTCGTTGATGGTAAGCTCGTGAATACAAAGGTTCTAAAGAAAAATATTCAGTGAAACCTCTATCAAAGTCATGATACTGATGAATGAATGTTCGGTAATCAAGTAAGACTTTCCTACTTTGATATAAAAAAGTGTCTCCTTTCTAAAATATTTTTGTAGCTAATAGGCTTTTTTGGCTTCTTGATCCTTTTCTTAAGAGATTTCTTCACAAATATTGTAGATTTCCAGTCTCTAAGCATAGAAAAGATCAATATGGGTGTTGTTCAAAATATTATTGATGACCGATTCTATCAGAAAATTGTTTTGACTCACAAAGGCAGATGCACTATTCTATAATAGGAATGTGCTAAACTTTCTAGTGGATGTGCTAAAGTATCAAATCAATGCACTGTATTGTTGCATGGATACACTAAAACAGAGAATGGATGCGCTAAAACAGAGCATATATGTGCTAAAATAGAGTGTAAATGCATTGAAATAGAGAAGGGATGCACAAAAATAGAGTAGGTATGCACTATAATAGAGCGGAGATGCACTAAAATATCCAGTCAATATACTAAGATATACATGTTTTGACAATTTTATGGATTGGATGATCTTTATCTAATTTAATATTTGAAAAAAATGGCATGTAGTAGAAAATAATTGTTTTTAAAGTCCTAAAATCTAAAAAAAGAGTGTATGTTCTTGAGATTTCCATGGTTATTGAATAAAATAAGCACTTCAGATAGACTCACTCTTAGTTGCCAAAAAGGTCATCATAATCACCACAGCCCACATCTTAAAATAGTGTCGACTCATGAAACTATGTAACCCCCTAGAGGGCGCCCGTGTTTTCATCTTTTCCAGGTGCGTACTCAAAGTTATATTTCTCGATCCCTTGAGCAAATAGTCCTTCGAAATTATATGGTGAGTGTCTTAGGGGTAGATACTTCCCTCCCCTTGCACTGTGAGTATTATAATATTTGGTTACTGACACGATTGGCTTCTACACTAAGGTTTGTAGTAAGTTTTTTCGTTCAATGCGACAAATGATATACTCCCTCAAGAGACCTCCCAACCTTTAAAACAAAGGCTTTGGGGATGGTTGTCTTACACACTACTATCGAGTGGATTTTCATCAACAACTTGCTTTTATTTAGAGTGGGTTGGAATCCTTACCTTTAGGTGTTCCCACTTAGGTCATTCCTCTTAGGTGAGTACTTTTTCCCACAAGAGCAGGCCTTCTAAAGGATGTAATAAAGCATGAAATACATTAAATGGAAAGATGAGTCTGGCATTTTGATCACCTAGTTAAGGGGAGAGCATAAGCCTATCAACCGACAATCACGACAAACAATTTTGTTCAAATTTTAATCCCAAATGAAAAATTTGCTAAGGTAAGTGAAGATGTGTCACAACAAACATGGGATTCATTTTTAACCAAGATAAATTAATTGTTTGGTGACTACCCTAGGATTGGTTAATTTCAGATTTAAATGTTTATCCTAGGATTGCTTCATTTTAACCTTATGCAAAAAATTAAAATCTTTGTCCACAGACGAGTCAGAATCAGGAATAAATTTTTACAGTCCCCTGGAAGCACTAAAATAACACATATAAATACACTAAAATAGAGCATAAATGTGCTAAAATAAAATTAGGGATGTGCTAAAATGGAGCGACAATGTGCTAAAGGAACACATATATGTCTTAAAATGGAATGGAAAAGCATTGAAGAAATCCTTGTATGCACTAAAAGAACCCAAGGATGCGCTAAAACATGTCTCATATACGCTAAACTGCGACTCTGGTCTGTAACTTGTCAGAAAATCTGCAGTAAAAAAAATAAAAACGGGGCAAGGGCCCCACGGTGGGCACCAAAAATATGTGTGTGAATAAGTGGACTAACTAAAAAGATAAACAAACACAAAAATGCGACATTATATCAAAGGAAACTATTTTAAAGATTAAAAAACCTCTAAAATAGTAGTTCCTTCAAAAACGTCCCATTGTCCTCTATCTCCAAGGATTCGATATAAGTTGTTGGCTCTCAGTTGATGTAAGCAACAACTTGGTAGAATGAAAACTTAGATAACGAGATTATGCAACATGCATGCCCATTTCTAAATGATATGAAATATTTAAGCTAAGATATGAAGCTAAAATTCTATGAAGGATAAAATTATATGCTTAATAAAATAAGATGGCTAAATGCTAGATAAAATGCAACTATAGTAATCACTCTAAATTCACCAAATCGATGATCCTTTTCAACTGACAAAGAGGTTGTATTTATAGAGTTTTGGAGAAAAAAGTCTAGTTGGCAAAGATCAACGATTGAGATTCAAGCCTGTCAAGATGAACAGTGGAAGATTGAGAAGTTGAGAGAAAGATGGAAGGTGGAGAAAAAGAAAGAAGATGTTTTCAACTCACAAAATATTTTCCATTCAAAAATGAAGGAAAGTTGCCATTTGTACATTTCAATTAAGAGGAGTTAGTTGATAGTTGGGGATAAATCCTATAATTAAATAATTAAGTTATTTAATTATATGTGACAAGGATTTTAGAAGCTTCCATAATTAAATAATTAATATTTGATTATGTGTGAGAGATGAAAAAGGAAATTAATTAAATATTTAAAATATTTAATTATGTGTGGAGTGAAGAATAAATTTAGAAGAATATTATTTTATTTGAATTTAAAATTCAAACTTAAAGTAACATGATAATTAATATAAATAAATTATAAAATTTATTTAATTAATTAAGAGGAGGATGGAAAATGATAACAATTAAATAAACTTATTTATTTAATTGAATTTAGAAGAATTAGAAATAATGAACAATATAAATAAATAATCAAATTATGTAGATGACTTTAGATGATTAATAAAATAATTTATATTTATTTAATTATTAGGCTTGATTTAATATGACTATTTTTAGATGTATACACATTGAATACTGGAGAGTTTAATAGTCAAAAGAAAAACTAGGAGTTCATGATAAAGAAAAATTGGAAAAAAGGGAAAGTTAATAAATTAAACTATATTTGGTCATAATAGAGTTTCCAAATGATTTCCAAGATTCTACATATTTATAGGCTTTATTGGTATGGAATATGAATAGTTTCTATACCGATAGATCATAAATATATAAAGGAATAAAAAGGAGTGACATGAATTAATTTTCAAAATTATATATTCTATTTATATTAGTACAAAGTTAAAAATGTACATTAAAATATATGTAATATTTCATTTTTTATGTTCCTTATACTCATCATTTATTATAGAGTTGAAATTTGACATGCAAGTGCATGCATATCATCTTTTCTTTTGTAATTCTTCTTTCTAATTCTCTATTCATATTGAGATAGAATTTTACATGCAAATTCATATTATCATTCTATCTACAAGTTGCATTCACAATTCTCAAATATTTCTCCTAAAAACTTGGTCATTGTGCAAAAACAATAGAACTTCTTACAATATCACCTTAATCCATTAACTAAGCCACACAATTAGGTAAATTCTCTAAATGAATAACATTATTTTCATTTTGGAATTACAATTTTGGGGGTAATGGTTTGCAGATTCAAAATCAAAGTCTTGATCCCCATTTGTAATTAGGCCCAAAATTAATCTTTTGACATCAATTTTTAATCTGGGGTCCCAAAATTAAGGTTTTGGGGTTCATTCATAGTTCATGAACTCAAATTTCAAATTTTGAGGTCAAATCACTATTTAGATCTAAAATTGAGGTTTTGGGATTCATTTGTAGTTTGAGATTAAAATAAATATATTAAGATCTATTTATAGCCCACTATTTCAATGTTAAGATTTTGAAGTGAATTATTAATCCAATATATGATGAATTAGAGACAATCTTGATAATATAACTTATTGAATTCTTCAAAATTCCTTACAATTTTGTGAGTTGTAGAACTACATGGAAATTCCACTTCGTTTCGGAAAAAAAACTTAATTCTAAGAAAAAAAATATGTATATGATTGTAGTGTGTGGTATTTATGCTTTACATAGTTCTTTCGATTCACAAGAATGAATAGATAGAAGGAAATCATGAATTGCACATTTTTATCACAAAGTAATCGTCATTTGGGTGGGTAAAGAGATGCTTCTTTTATTAGTATGATTGTAATGAATTGTTTAAATGATTCTTTAATTTTACTTATGAGTGTGTTGAATTACACATAAAGTATATTAATTATATGTTTTTTTATTTACGTAAAAGGCGTTTAAGTAATATTGTTTATGACTTGTTGTGTAATTAATTATTTGAATATTTGAAGGTATTTAAATAGTTAAATGATTTCAATGATTGAAAGAAAGTGGTAATTTACTAAATGTCATGTGAGTTTGCGAAAAAAATTATGATGTTAATGAGCGAGTTTCGTCTTACGATAAATCTTGTTTTGTGAATGATTTTCTATTTTTTCTCATCAATTTTTTAATTTGTATACATCTAATTTATTTATTATTTATTTATTTTTGTTGGTTTTTTGTAGACTTAAACAAGGTTGAGGCATTTCATGTTTGTAAATTTTTATTTTTTGTAACTTAGAGGTATCCCCACAACTCAGCCCAGTAGCCCTACCTGCCTTGCCTTGGGCTTACAAATTGCCAAGTTGGGGCCAGGAAGGAGTGCGCTAAGGCAAGACTAATCCTCTGGGGATACGCACAACCACTCACAAGCCACATGCATCAGGTGAGGCTGGACCTTAGACTCAAACCCAAGACCTCGGGGAGCAAACCCGAGACTTAAGCCTCCTTCGCTATCCGTGTGAGCTTTCGGGCCAAGCCCACTTCATTTTTGTAATTATGCCTCTATTAGAATTCTTCTTTATCTATCTTCTTAGCACTACTTTTTTTGATGTGTATTTTTGACATGCTAGCATATTGAAACAAATGTTTCCTTACCTAAAAGGTATTGACCCCAATAATCTTTTATATACATCTATAAGTTAGAAATTTTCCTAAATAATTCAATACATGAAAATTTTGGTTGGCTCATTAAAGGGGCATGAATGGAATACCAAAGGTCTTTATAACTTACTAATTATTGGGTTTCTAGTGTCCATATTTTGTTTAAAAGTTCTTGTGGTTACATCTCAAAACCCCATGTCAAAAAAATAACATCAAACTAAGTAATATATTTAAGTTCTTGAATAAATGATTTCCTGAACACCTTAAAAAACATGAGTATTAGAATGTTCAAAACAAATCCATCTTTTATTTGAGCCAATGATTTACGAATTGAAATATTAATATTCATATTTTTGTATTTCATTTAAATATATCCAACATTTTTATTATTCCAGAACAATATCATTAAATTTATAAAATCAACATCAAAATTATTCCTAACTACCATATTCCAGCTAATGTGATAAAAATAAGAGAAACAAGAGCACGAGAAAGAGAAGGGTCATAATGAGCTTGGAAAGTCTCATTCTATAACTACACTCCATGAGTAGACAAACCCAGCTACACATATTCTTCAACTAGAATCAAAGATTTCTAACCCACATAGAAGAAGGTGGAATTATCTAAGGAAAGAGAAATGACGAAACACATAATTAGAAACTCTATTAGTAAGTGAAAAAGGTCAACATAGCTCCCACAATAATTTTTCATGGACTATGTATCATTTTTAAACCACATGAAGGTGTTCAAGATTACCATGAAAATCTACTACCACTAAACTATTATTGACATGAAATACACTTTTGATTTTTTGAATACTCAAGTGTTTAAATAGTAAAATGAAAAAAAATGAGCACATGACAATAAAATTGGGAACAAAAGGGAACAAAAATAATAAATTAAACTTAATTTTAGGCACAATGCAGTTTCCAAATATTTATATTCCCTATAAATGTGATATATTTACACATTTATTGGTTTCTTGGTAGGGAATATCAAGAGTTTTTTTCCAAAAGATCATAAATGCACAGAAGAATATGAAGAGTTGTATGATTTTAAGTTTTGAGATCACAATATTTTATTAGTGAGTTGAAATTTGAAATGAAAATTTATCAAATCTTTCCTTTTGAAATTCCTTTATGTTTCACAAGTCCTCTTTATAATTCTCCATCCACATTGAGATGCAATTTTGACATGAAAATTCACATCATCCTTTTGTCTACAAGTCATCTTCACCATCCTCAACATCCTTCCTAATCTCTTGGTTATTATGTAAATACAAGCCAAATTTTTACCAATATTTCCATAATCAATTTCTACAATACAAAATTTAGAGTATTATAAATTCTTGTCAGAAAAAGAAAAAATATAAATCTCATCTAAATACAAGAAACTCATATTAATCCTTTCACTAGGCTAAAATATTTTATTAAACTCCCTAGAAGGATAAAAATGTTCATTTGAGAGCTACAATTTTGGGACCATAATTCAAAGGTTTAGAATTAGGATTATGATACTCATTTGTAGTTGGGGCTAAAACTTAGATTTTTGAAGTCGATTTATAATTTGGAGGCCAAAAATTTAGGTTTTTGGATCCATTCATAGTCCATGAGCCCACAATCAAAATTCTAAGGTCCATTTGCCACCTATACCTAAATTGGGAGATTGGGATTCATTTGTAGTTTGATATTAAAATTAAAATTTGAGGTTCATTCATAGTCCACTATCTCAAAATTATGCTTTTGAGGTCCATTTTTAGTCCAAGCACATAATTAAGGTTTTGGGATCCATATGCTAATCAAGGTGAAATTATTGATACTATAACTTATTGGAGTTTTAGAGATTCCTCAAAACTTTGTATAAATGAAAATCAAGGTGAAATTCCCAATTGTCTAGCTTATCAAGGTTTCAAATGATCCTTAGAAGTTTTCATAAATGCAAATCAAGGTGAAAGTTTTGATACTATATTAGAGATTCCTTGCAACTTTACAACTTGTAGAGATACAAGAAAACTCCACTTCTTTTCTAGAGGAGAAAATGACTAAGGAAATTTAATTAAATTGTCTTTAAAATTATGAGCATCCATGACCTTCATAACAATACAAATGTATCACTCATGGTGTCTAACATGCTTTTGTATGCAATAATCCCAAGAACTATAATCTTAACATAACAACCAATTGACTTCTATAGAACAAAGAAACACATATGCAAATGAAGAGATAGTTTCCTAAAACTTTGTAAGTGAGTGAGAATTGAAACTTTCCTTCAAGTTTACACATATGCAAGTAGGGTTATTTATTTTGAAATTCTTTTGAAAACCTATAGAAACCTTCTAGAGGCCATAAATTTTGAACTAAAACCTATTTGAGATATACTATATTGAATATCTCATTGAGAACAATATCATGGTGAACCCGATGTGTTAGTCTAGCAATTATTTTATATTTTTGAGGACCAAACTTCACTAGAGACTTAAAATTATATTTTAATGATATTTTTAATATCTTTTTAGATATTTAAACCTCATAATTATGTGTATAAGCATGAAATCATGTTATAAGTCACTCTAAACTCATTTATGTACACAAATAGTAGGAGTTAATTATAACCTACATTTTCATGAATTCCAAATTTAAACTAAGGGTATAGACTCAAACCCTTTAAAATTAAAAAATATGACAGAGTAAAACTGGCATCAAAGTTAGGGGATACCCATTGGCATGAAGGTGGGGATTTCCACTTGTAGAGACATTAGCCTAGGTTTTAACTTGATGGTTTTTCCCTCTACTACATCAATAATTGAGCAATCTAGTTCATAGCTTAATTTAAATCCTAGGATTGTTGTTGTAGCCACCAAGTTTCAAACCCATGTTGGGACATTGTGGCAATGGCTATTACATACCCTTAGTTATTGATTGTGCTTGAGTGTTTGAACCTTCACATTGAATTTATTGGTGTTCATGCCAATGAATTTTTCCTACAAATGCTCACTGGGTCAATTTTCATGTGAGCTTTGTGTCATTTTTGAGATATTGAGCTCACAAGTTTTGATTACTCATGTTAATACTATGCATTAATTTTGGGGATGAGGCACCTCATTTGTGGCCTAGCTTGGCTTGGAGGTTAAAATTTCTCATGTTACCAATTAAAAAATGGCATCAAAGTTTTAAAATTAACTAACACTAAAACCAATTATGTGGATAAAAATTACCATACTCATGACATCTAAGTCATGCACAAGTTGTGGTTGATATTAGCAATTGGGAGTATTTTTCCAGCAAGGGGTGGGTTTTTCTCTATGCTCGAGGGTGTTTTCTTTTGTTTGAGGTTTTGTGTTTTTTTTGGGAAGCTTTTGTTGTTTTGTGCTTGTGTGAGGTGTAGGGGTTTGGGGAGGTATAAGGAGGCATTCCTTAGCCCCATTTTTACTATATATGAACTTAGGTGAAGCCATTGGATTTAATCAAAATATGGATTTTAGGGCATCTTTGCATGCAAATAGCCCATCTTTGTCAAAGCTTGTTGTTGCTAGTAAATTCATGAATAAGGCTCTGGGAGTGGAGGGGATGGCTCTGTTTGGGGGCCCTCGTATTTTGAAAACTAATGGATGTTTGGAGAGGAGCCAAGGTAGGCCAATCCTCGTGATTCAACTCGACTCAATTGTGAAAGAAGTTAATTATTTTTTGAAACATGCTTTAATATGAAAATTTATAGGTATGCAAGTATCTCTTCCATTTTTGGAGTCCTTGTCTAGCCAAGCAAGGAACCTTGAGGGAAAAATGGAGGTGATGCTAATGGAAAATAACTTTTCTATGGTGGTTTTTAATTGCATGACTAATTGTAACAAATTTTTTGAGGGGGGGATTATTTTCATAACAAGATTGATTTGTTGATAAAGCCATGGCATGCTGGTTTTAACCCTTTAGATGAGCTCCCGAATCAAGTTCCTATTTTGGTGCACCCCCCTTGGTTCTTGTTTGAATTTTGGAGAAATGATATTTTGCATATGGTTTCTTTGTTGCTATGAAATCTGGTGGGTCCTTCTCAAAAAATGTTGGACAAAAAGGTACTTACTTTTGCATGCATTTGGGTGATCCCAAAATACTATTTTACAATTTTTGGGCAAACTGGACATTGAACTATTTTTTTCTAACTAAATCTTCACTTTCAAGCACCTATAGCGGCTAAACCATGAGGAATTTGAAGATGATGAAAACTAGTGATTTGTGACATTTTGTCTATAACATCAAGGAGAGGTAAAAAAATTTATTTAAACAAGAAAACATTACAAAAAAAAGGCATTAAATAGCCCTATCAAGTTCCACCAAGTGATCCAACTGTTGAGACAAATCGTAGGGTATTTGAACCCGATCCACCAAATTCCAATCATGAATATGATCAGAAGCCCATTTAGCCAAATAATCAGCAACACCATTCCATTCTCTAGGAATATGAGTGAATATAATATACTCTAGAGAAGAACAGAGAGTGAGAATTTGTTCCACAATCAAAGCCAACTTCCAACTCACATCACCTAAATACCGCCTATTTAGAATGTTCACCACAACCTCGGAGTCAGACTCACAAATGATCCTTCGCCATCCCAATTGACATCCCTACTCCACAACTAATAAAATGGCCTGAGTCTCAATTAAATTATTAGTATGAAGACCCTTATAAATAGAGAAGATAAACTTAACATCTCCAAAGCTATCTCGACGAACACCCCCAATGCCATCATGACCTATATTTCCATGAGAAGAGCCATCTGAGTTGATTTTTAGGACTCCATGAGGAGGAGGAGAGTATCTTCCCTCCCTATTCACCATCGGGGTAGGATGTCTACATCTGTTGTGCATGAGTTGTCATTGCGGAGGAGGAAGATGAAGATGATTACAACAACCAACATCATGAGGGTCCACGGGCATAGTCATATCACACTTAGCCACAATAGTTTCCCCCAAAGAATGAAAAATTTTCCACCACAGGTGAGGGGCCATCAACAACACATCCTGAAAAATCCACCTATTCCTCTCTAGCCACAGGTTCCAGATGATAAAGGATGGGCTAAGAGCCCAAGTAGCCTGAAGAAAGGAGGTAGAAACAGGGGACCTTCCCCACCATTCCTGAAACTCTGCCAATGAGGAAACATGCCAACATGTCATATTCCACACCCTCCACCAGAAATGAAAAATCTCCCTAGCATAGGAACATTGGAAGAAGAGATGGGAGACACTCTCTTCACATCCATGACACAAAACACACATAGAAGGGCCTTGGAAACCACACTTACATAAATTATCCCAAGTAAGAAACTGATTTTGAGCCACTAAACACATGAAGAAATTGCATTTGGGCCGACAAATTGTGCCAAAATTGCTTCCACTGGGGGACCTCAATGTCCCCAAATAATTGCCTACCTAGTTGCACATAACCAATAGACACAGTACTTTCCAGACAAATCCGAACCATCCCAAGCTAAGACATTAGGTCCCCTCAAGGAATTACAAGCATAGGAAGCCAAAAGATGGGAAAGCTCATGCCTATCCCCCTCAGACCCTCTAGGTGGCCACTCAGAAGGATGCTTCCATCAAAAACTTACAACCGATCCACAATGTTGCACCACCTTATAATGCTCCATGGTATCCCAACCAAATGCAATAAAAACATCACAAAGGGACTGAAGGTGAGGAAAAGAAGAGAGAATAGGAGGGTGACCATCCCAAGAATCTGACCAAAAAAGAGACTGTGACCCCAATGGTAGATCCAAAAAAGTGCACACTTAATCAACTGTGCCCCCACTTTCAAAGTATGCGAAATCATAAAACCACTCCCTTCCAGAGGATAGCAAGGAACCTCAAAAGAAGAAACACCCTGAAGATATTTATGGTTGAGAATACAAGCCCATAACTGATGCTAATTGGTGTACCATCGCCAATAAATTTTGGCAATAAGAGATTTCCCATTCAAAATAGTAGAGCATAAACCAAGACCACCCTCCTACTTTGGTCTACACACAAATTCCCACTTAACAAGGCTCCACTTTGAAGACATCAAATTTCTACTCCAAAGAAATTGATGTGATAGAGCATCAAATTCCTTAAGGAAATACATTGGAGCCACTTGAAAAAAGCACCTATAGATGGGAAGGGCCTGGATAATAGACTTGAGAAGAGTCACTCTAGAAGTTGTAGACAACCATCGATGAGTCCAATGAGTAACCTTTTGCCTTAGCTTATCAAACAATAGCTATCAGGAGGACCTAAGCTGACGACCAATAGCAAGAGGAATACCCAAATAGACAAAGGGAAGAGACCCTATTTGAAACTGTAGAATAGCTGCAATCCATCACTCGATAGCCTAAAGAGTATTAAAGAAGAATATTGAAGACTTCTGCTCATTTAATTTTAGCCTGAAGCTGCAAGGTAGATATCCAAAGCTTGCCTGAAGGATTCAGCCTCCTGAATATGAACCAAACCCATAAGAGAGGTGTCATCCATAAATTGGAGATGAGAAAGCATTGGCAAGCCAACCCCCCACTACCACCCATGAATCAGGCTTTATGAAACCTGAGATTTAAGAAGCTGACCTAGCCCCTCTACCATTATCATAAAAAAATAAGGACAGAGAGGATCTCCCTAACGAAGGCCCCTAGAAGCCCCAAAAATCTTTGAGGGTTCACCATTCATAATCGCTAAAAAAGAGGAAGAATTCACACAACTCAATATGCAGGTCACCCAATCAGAGGAAAAACCAAAGGCCAATAGAATCTTCTGAAGAAAACTCCATTTAACTCTATCATAAGCTTTGGCCATATCCAACTTGATAAACATAAACCTATCCTTAGAGGTTGTCATGGAATAAATGACTTCAGACGCAGCCACCACCCCATCTAGAATTTGATGACCCACCACAAAGACGCCTTGCTCCTTAGTAATGATCACTGATAAACACAATTTGAGACTCTTAGCCATCAATTTCATAATAATCTTGTACACCACATTACAAAGTACAATAGTATAAAGAGATCAAGTATGTCAACATCTTCCTACTTAGGAATGAGAACTATAAAAGTAGCATTCAAGGTACGAAGCTTCTGCTTGCTATGAAGAAACTCTTGAACCACCTCCAATAGATCCAGCTTCACAATATCCCAAGACTCCAAGAAAAATTCTATCGGGGAGCCATTAGGGCCAAGAGCTTTCCCTTATTGATCCCAAACATAACCTCCTCCACTTCCGAAAAACTAACCGGATGAATAAGAGAAGCATTCAACTCATTAGAGATCAAAGAAGGAATGCAAGCAAGGACCATATTCTCATCAGCCTCTATAGGAAGCAAATCCTCAGTGAGAAGATTAGAGTAGAACTGACGAGCCTCTGTAGACAAATCCTGTTGTGAAGAGATCGAAAGACCCTCAGAATTAACAAGAGAAGAGATAAAACACTTATTCCAATGAGCTTATAGCGAATGATGGAAAAACATAGTATTCCTATCACCCTCCTAAAGCCAATCAATCTTAAATTTTTGTTTCAAAAAAAAACTCCTCACGAAGCTCCCACTCCTCCACCAATTTCATAGCCTAGGCCTCAGCATGCCCAAGAGCCTCCAAGAATCCCAAATCCCAAACCTGGTGAGTAATAATAGCAAGGTGATCCTACGCTTCTCTTTTCTTGGCCTAAAAATTACCAAAACATGACCTATTCCATCGCTTAAGATGATACTTGACATATTGCAACTTCTTGACCAACGAATACATATATGTACCATATGCAGGGGCTCCATCCCATCACCACTGAGCAACAAGATCAACCAAAGAAAAATCACACAACCACATAAGTTGAAATTTGAAAGGTGGATTCTTTGGATTTGGAAAAGCTGAAGAAGAAAACTTAATTGGCCAATGATCAGAGCCACGCCAGTCAAGAATCTTGGGGCTAATGACCAAGCAACCTCTAACCCAAAAACTAGAGACAAGGAATCTATCTAACCATTGGGAAATCGTTGTAAACCCACTATGTCTATTATTCCAAGAAAATATTTTGTTAGAGGGCTTAACATCAACCAAAGCAAGAGAGTCCACATTAGTATGAAACAGATCTAAAGTAGGACCGAGCCTAGGCAGGCCTCCCCTTTTCTCCTCCAAGCTCAACATAGAATTGAAATCACCAGCTAAATATATAGACTCTAAATATATTTTTTTCAAAAAATTTAGAATAAAATTGCACTTCCTTTTCTATCTCCCTCAAAAACTAGCTTTTTTCAATAAACACCATTTTTAAGGAGTGATGCTCATCGTATACAACATAATTTCTTTTCCATGAAGGATAAAATTCCATTTTTCTCCATTTAGATTTTTAACTACAATATCTATCACTTTCATTTGGTTTCATAGTGTTTTATTGAATATTTTTTCCTTAATCAAGTTTTCAAATCAAATTAATTAAAATTTAGACATAGGCGGACTGTATACAACATAATTTTTTTTGTATGTATTGAAATTAAATTTTATTTTTTTGGTTGGATCAAGGATTTCAATACCTAGTGCACTAATATTTTTCATAATTTTTTTTGATAATTTAATATTTTTTGACATGTGTAGAACAAAGAGCTCGATTTTCGGTGAAAAACCTACATTCACAAGAAATAAAAAATAAATATAATGATAAAATTAAATTTATTTAAAAGTATACTTTTTGCGAAGCTTATAATAAGGGATACATACTTACAAAAAATAAATTTTAGATAAATTCATTTGATCCCCAAAAGCTAAATCAAAAGTGGTTTTTTATCAACATTTTGATAGGTCTAAAAGAGACTCCATTATAGGTATGGTTTACAACTAGCGGGGTTATATCCAAGGGATTTTGATCTAAGGTGGTTTGATCAAACCATATTCAATTGGAATCCTTCAAAGGGAACTTTGTAAGGCTTAAATCATTATATTTTCTAAAAATATGTGACTTCAGCAAAAATCAAAATCTCTCATAAATTGTAAACCAACATTATGGAATCACCCATTTGTATTGAAATTGATTTGAGTAACCCTCTTCTAGATTATTTGGAAATTCATGTGGGTTCATCTTCATGGGTGCAGTAGCTTAACTATGAGGCTCTTCCCTTTGGATGTTGGTTGTGTCACAAGTATGGTCATCTACAAAAACGATGTCCTAGGATCCACTCTTTAGAGCCCTACCTTAACTAGCCCCTACATCATCCTTCTAAGGAGGATAAAGGAAATGATCATATTTCGAGTGAAGTGGAAAATAAAGAAGGTTTTATTCTTGTTAAGTCCCATAATAGGAATAGAGAACAAAAAAGAACCTTTAAGGAGAGACAGGAGGATGAAGTTTTCAATTGCTTTGATGTATTGGATGACCTTAGCCAATATGAGTTGAACCTTTGTATGATGGTTCTGGAATCAATTATCTTAGAGGTGGATCAAGAGGGTACTAAGTGTTGGAAAAACAAGGATAGACAACTAAGAGGGGGGTTGAATCAGTTGTCATAGAATTTAAAACTTATTCAACCTTATTAACCTTTAATCTTTGATCTGATAATTAACAGTGAAAGAATGAATCAACAACACATCAGAAACACAAGAACACCAATATTTTATACATGGAAATCCTATTAGGGGAAAAACCACGGTGGAGGTTAATCCACAAGTTATACCCTGATAAAAGTATAAAGAAAAATGAATAAGGAATGCACATGCATTCAGGAACACTACCTAGAGCTCACTCCTCAAAAAGGAAGTGTCATTGCCTTACAAAAACATTCAAATTGAAACCATTTGAAGAATATGAACTAATAAATTAGCTTCTACAAAAGCCTAATTACAGTTTTGGTTAGGCACAAACACACTTCTTCACACTTTTCTCAACCTCTTTCAAACTCTACTCTGCAATGAAATGATCTAATCTTTATTTGCACATTTGGCATACACACTTCACATACGCACACTTCAAAATGAAGAAACAATCGCTCTTATATATCCACTTCATGTAATTACATCAACAACTTTGTCGACCAAAAATAAAAGACTAAATGAACTACAAATTGTCGGCACAATTCATGAACAAATCTCAATGCGCACCAACCGAAGTTTGTCACAACATAATGAAGACCTAAAACAAATCCTCAAAAGTGCCAAGCATGCAAAAATTAATCCGCGAGGATCCACAACACACTACAACCATCATGTCAGCCAAGAACATGAAAACCCGCACACACAAAGGAAAAATCTTCAATCACGATCACACCGATCAACATGGACATGCAACAAGGATAGAGCATGACCTATAAACATCAACAAACATCACAGGAGAATACACAACAACTAAAATTACTAAAATTACATTATCTTCTTCCAAAACCATTAGCTACAGTAACAAAATAACTGTAGAAACACATAAACTCACAACTTGCTCCAAACTTTATGCGCACCTTTGAAACTTCCGAACTATAAACTAGATAGGATCAACAACAAACCCTTTAAAGCACAACTCTTGAATACCAACATACTAATTTTTCCATTATACTAAACTTCACAGCTTCACAAACAACCTTCAACATGTTTTTTTATAATTTTATCAATATCCTCGACATATACAACCTTCAAAACATCAATGCTAATAGTGTTGACATCAATCAAAACCACATATAAGCAAAACAACCACAACATCTAAAAATTTTTCCCTTTGGCATTGATGACAACACATGATGTGAAAAATACCATCAACACAACTAACTCTTCTTTCAACAATCTTCCCTTCTTCCCATACTGTTCTTCTCCCCCTTTCATTACTCTTCTCCCTTTTTGTACTTTTTCACATTATTCTTCTCCCCCTTTGACATCAATGGAAAAGTTACACAAGCTCTGAACAACATATTTGAATCATTTGACTACTCCCCCTAAGTAGCAACCACCACAACATCAATCTGGATCAAGATATGACTATGAATGCATAGAGTGATGTAAATACTTGCATCTTTGTTTTGATTAGGAGGGGAAATCACCCCTAACTTCCCTCTGAGATACTCAAAAGTATCCTTACGAAATTTCCTAGTAAATATTTTTGCAATCTATTCCTTAGTAGGCACATACTCTAGTGTGACCTCTTTGTCACTCATTTTGTCTCTCAAAAAGTGATATTTGATAGATATATGCTTTGTCTTTGAATGCATCACCGGATTCTTAAAAAAAATTATTGCACTTGAAATATCACAAGATATAGCAACATGCTCATCATACTCAATTTTGATATCTCTCAGCATCTACTTCATCCATATTACTTGAGTATAATTGTTTGCAGAAGCAATATATTATGCCTCAGCAGTAGATAGTAAAATGTAATTCTTCTTTTTACTTAACCAAGACACCAAATTCTTCCCCAAGAAGAAGGCACCACCACTAGTAATTTTTTTGTCATCCACATCTCCTACCCAATTTGTATCAGTAAAGGCGCTCAAGGTAAGATCTTCATCTTTAGGATACCAAAGACCAAAATCAACTATCCCTTTCAAGTATCTAAAAATTCTCTTTACAACAGTCACATGAGATTCCTTTGGATAAGCTTGATATCTAGCAACAATACATACAACATTCATGATGTCTGGTCTAGTCTAAGTAAAATAAAGTAATCCACTGAACATTGACTTGTATCTTGTTTGATTTGCCTTAAGATGATCATCATTCTATTTTAATTTGCATCTGGTTATCATGAGCGTACCAACTAGCTTTGAGTCTTCCATGCCAAAAAATTTCAGTAACTCTCTTACATATTTGGACTGAGATATAAAAAATTCATTATCTGACTGAGTAATTTGCAATCCTAAAAATAATTTCAGCTCTCCAATCATTGACATCTCAAACTCACTTTTTATTTCATCAAAAAAATTCATACATAAGTCATCATCACCTTCAAAAATAATGTCATGAACAAAGACTTCAATAATCAACTCTTTATTTTGATCCATCTTAAAATATAGATTACTGTCAACAATACCTTTATTGAATCCAAGCTTCAACAAATATTTATCCAATCTAGCATACCAGGCTCTAGGGGCTTGCTTGAGTCCATACAATGCTTTCTTCAATCAACAAACCATGTCTTCCTTATCAATTAGTTGAAATCCATCTGGTTTCTCAACATATAGTTCTTCTTCTAGCTCACCATTCAAAAATGTTGACTTTGCATCCATTTGATAGACTTTGTTGTTCTTAAAAGTAGCATAAGAAAGAAACAATCTTACAGCTCCAATTCTAGCAATAGGGGCAAAGGTTTCTTCAAAATCAATACCTTCCATCTATGAGTACCATTCACATACCAGCCTTGCTTTATATCTGACCACTTCACCTTGTTCATTCAAATTATTCTGAAAGACCCATTTGGTTCCAATCACATTTTTATTTTGAGGTCTGGGAACAAGAATCCATGTATCATTTTTCGCTATCTACATCTGGTCTTCCTTCATTGCTTCCATCCAATATTCATCTTTACATGCTTCATTGACATTGTTTGGCTCAGTCTTGGAAATCATACAATACTCTTCTGCAATTATTTTTCTAGTTTGCACACCTTTGTTCTTATCTCCTATTATCTGATCTTTAGAATGATTTAGCTTTACATACCTCAAAACTTCAGGATTCTCTTGAACTTCTGGTTCTTCTGTTCTTTCTTCTACACTTCCACTAGCTTCTCCTTCTTGATTCTCTTGATTCACTGGAACAATTTAAACTTGATTTTGTATCTGAGCATTCTTTCCATTATCAGTACCATCATGTTGGTCGTCTAAATCATATCCACAGTATCTCGATGATCTAGCAGTGTATTCATCAACTCTGACATTTGCACTTTCAACCATTTTCCTTAATCTTCTATTATAGCATCGGTAGGCCTTGCTCTTAGTAGAGTAACCTAGAAAGATTCCTTCATTACTCCTAGCATCAAACTTGCCTATATCTTCATCTCTCTTGATATAACATCTACTTCCAAAGTTTTTGAGATATTTAACAGTAGGCTTATAACCAAACCACAACTCAAAAGGAGTCTTATCATAATTACCATTGACATTCACCTAGGGGTGGTTCCACAATATTGGATTACAATTTTTGGGCAAACTAGACACTGAACATATTTTTTTAACTAAATCTTCACTTTTGGGTGCCTATAGCAGCTAAACAGTGAGGAATTTGAAGATGATGCAAACTAGTGATTTGTGAAGTTTTTTCTATAGATTGTAAATATATTTTTTTCAAAAAATTTGAAATCAGATTGCACTTCTTTTTCATCTCCTTTGAAAAATATTTTTTAAACAACACTTTTAAGGAGTGATTCTCACCGTATACAACATAAAAATTTTTGTATGAAGGATAAAATTCTATTTTTTTTTAATTTAGATTTGTAACTACGATATCTAACCAGTTCATTTGATTTCATAGTGTTTTATCAAATATTTTTTTTTTAATCAAGTTTCGAAGTCAAACCAATTACAATTCAGACATAGGTGGATTGTATACAACATAAATTTTTATGTACATATCAAAATTCAATTTTATTTTTTTCAATGGATCAAGGACATCAATACCCAACCTGAACATTTTTTTTTTGATAATATTCTATTTTTCCACATCTGCAGAACAAAGAGTTTGATTTTCAGTGAAAAACCTACATTCACAAGAAATAAAAAATAAAAATAATAATCAAATTAAATTCAATTAAAATTATACTTTTTTGGAAGCTTATAATAACGACTACATACTTACAAAAAATAAATTTTAAATGAATTCATTTGATCCCCCAAAAGGTAAATCAAAAGTGGTTTTTTATCAACATTTTGATAGTTGTTAAGGAGACTTTGTTATAGGTATGGTTTAAAACTAGTGGGGTTCTATCCAAGGGGGCTTAGTATAAGGTGGTTTGATCAAACCCTCTTCAATTGGAATCCTTTAAATGAAAATTTTCAAGGCTTAAATCATTATAATTTCTAAAAATATGTGATTTCAGAAAAAATTAGGATCTCTCAAAAAGTGTAAACCACTATTGTGGCATCACCCCCGGTTGATAGTATATACAACAATACTTATAGCTTTTCTCTAATAGATATGAGGAACATTACCTTCCAACATCATAGTTCTAGCAACATCTAGAATTGTTTTGTTCTTTCTCTCAACAACTCCATTATGTTGAGGAGTCTGAGGAGTAGATAACTATCTTTTGATTCCTTGCTCTTCATAGAAAGAATTGAGCTCCTAGAAAGTGAATCCACCACCTCTATATGACCTTAAGCATTTTATCTTCAAACCTATCTCATTCTTTACCATAAATTTTAAACTTTTGAACTTTTCTAATGCTTCATGTTTTTCTCTCAAGAAAGCAACCCATATCATCCTAGAGTAATCATCAATAAGCAACATAAAGTACATTTCTCCTTGTAGATTTCTGATTCTAGAGGGACCACATAGATCAGTATGCACCAGCTCCAGTACTCCATTAGAATGATGTTGTTTTCTCTGAAAAAAATTTATAGTTTATTTTCCCATCGGACATTCCTTGCATATGGTGTCAGTAGGCTTCACTAGCTTAGGAAGATCTCTAACTTTTTGAGTGGAGCTTACTTTGACAATGTTATCAAAATCCACATGACACAACCTCCTATGCCATAACTAGCTTACATCAACCTGATAAATTAAGAAACTTTCACTAGCAGCACTAAGGTGAAAAATGTTACCTCTCGTCTTTGTACCTGAAGCTATTACATTTCTGGAACTTCCCAGTATCCTACATTTTCCATCTTTGAACTGAAGATTGTATCTCTTGTCGATCATCTATCCAACACTCAACAGGTTATGCTTCAATCCTTCAACATAAAGGACATCATCAGTATTATATTTACCACTAAGAGAAATAGTGCCTCTACCACAAATCACACCAACATTGTTATCTCTAAATCTTACAACACCACCATCATATTTCTCTAAGCTTGTAAACTTTATTTTGTCACCAATCATATGATGCGAGTATCCATTGTCAATCACCATTCATCCTTTTCTTCAATTTTGGCTGCAAGATCTTTCTCAATATTCTTATCACTAGTAGATTCAGTGGATGCCAGACCATTTTCCTTGATAGCAATGAATACCCATCCATCTTCATTTCCATTTTCTTTATTAGATTCATCATTAGTAACACCTTCTTCAACATAATAGGATTTCTTTTGAAATCTAGGCTTATTAGGTTTGAACCTAGGAACTCTTTCAGGACACCTTGATGCAAAATGACCTATCTTATTGCAAGAGAAACATTTAATAGAAAACTTTCCTTTATACTTACCTTGTCCTCTAGCTTCTCTTTTCACAATCAATGCTTCCAGCTCTTCTAAATCTCTTTCTTCATCTTCATACTTGAATGTCTTTCTAGAAAATTCTCCCAGATCATATCTATGTTGGTTTCTTCTAAATAGAGTAGCTTTAAATGCAGACTCTGTCATAGGAGTATATTCACCAAATTCAGTCAATTCAAAGGCATGAATTTTACCAATCAACATATCTCTTGTCACATTTGTTACTATCCTGGGCTCTTCAATAGCATGATCTTGTGTTTTGTAAGAAGTGAGCAATGATCTGAGCACTTTAGCTACAATTTGTTCTTCATCCAAGATTCCACCAGCACACCTAATACCCATTACTAGTCCATTTACTTTTTGCATGAAAGAAATAATTTTTTCATCTTCACTCATTTTCAAGTTTTCCCACTTTCCTTTCAAACTTTGTAGCTTAGAAAAATTCACTTGTGCATCTCCTTCATACAACGTTTCCAACTTCTTCTAGATCTCATATGTTGTTTTCAAACCCATCACATTTGTCATCTCTAAATCAGTTAGAGCACTCAATAAAGATTCTATAGCCCTAATATTAGTTTCAGCTTCTTTGATCCCATCAGGAGTAGAGGGACCATTCTGAGGAATAACATATATGTTATTTGTAATCTTCCAGAAGGGGTCACTAATGCACTTCAAATGACACTCCATTTTAGCCTTCCATAAGGAGTAGTTTTTTCCATCAAATATAAGACTATCCTTATTGTATGATGCCATCTCAGATCACCTCAAGCTATTAAACTTCTTCAGAGGAACCTGCTCTGATACCAATTGTTGGAAAAACAAGGATAGACAACTGAGACAGGGGGGTGAATCAATTGTCACAGAATTTAAAACTTATTCAGCTTTATTAACCTTTAATCTCAAATCTAATAGTTAACAATGAAAGAGTGAATCAACAACACATCGAAAACACAAGAACACCAATATTTTATATGTGGAAACCCTATTAGGGGAAAAACCATGGTGGAAGTTAATCCACAAGTTATACCCTAATAAAAGTATAAAGAAAAATTAATAAGGAATGCAAATGCATTTAGACACACTTCCTAGAGCTCACTAATCCAATAGGAAGCCTCACTACCTTACAAAAACATTCAGATTAAAACCATTTGAAGAATATGAACTAATAAATTAGCTTTCGTAAAAGCTTGATTACAGTTCTAGTTAGGCACAAAAACACTTCTTCACACTTGGCTCAACCTCTTTCAAACTCTGCTTTGCAATCAAATGATTTTATCTTTATTCGCATATTTGGCATACACACTTCACATACGCACACTTCAAAATGAAGAAACAATCGCTCTTATATATTTGCTTCATGGAATTACATCAACAATTTTGTCAGCCAAAAATAGAAGAATAAATGAATTAAAAATTGTCGGCCCAATTCATGAACAAATCTCAATGCACACAAACTGAAGTCAAACACAACATAATGAAGACCTAAAACAACATCCTCAAATATGCCAAGCATGCAAAAATTAATCCACGAGGATCCGCAACATGCTATAACCATCATGTCGGCCAAGACCATGAAAAACCAAACACACAAAGGAAAAATATCTGATCATGATCACACCGATCAACATGGATGTGCAACAAGGATAGAGAATGATCTAGAAACATCAACAAACATTGCAGGAGCATACATAACAACTAAAATTACCATAATTACATTCTCTTCTTCTAGAACCATCAGCTATAGTATTAGAATAACTGCAAGAACACAAAAACTCACAACTTGCTCCAAACTTGATGCACACCTCTGAAAACTTTTAGAGAATAAACTAGATAGGTTCAGCAACAAACCCTTTAAACCGTAACTCTTGAATACCAACACAATGATTTTTTTGACCATACTGAACTTCACAGTTTCACATACAACCTTCAACATGTTTATTATAATTTTCTCAATATCCTCGACATATATGGCCTTCATAACATCAATTCTAATAGTGTTGACACCAATGAAAACCACATATTAGCAACACAACCACAACATCCAACACTAATTCCACTGATTTTTAGAACATTTAGGAGGGTGGTATGAAATTATTTTAAATGGATACGAATATAAACCTCATGGTTTCTACAAATCTTGTGGCCTTTGTCGCTATGGAAAGCCTTGAGGATTTGGTCTTAGTTGAGAACACACCCCCTCTAGAGAATATGGTGTCGGATTCAAACAAAGGAAATAAGGCTTCTCCTACCTTAGGCTTCTTTAGAAGAATCCAAAGAAATGGGTTCCTAAGAAACCATCCAAGGCTAGGAGAAAGAAGGATTTGGATAAAATTAATCTGATGGGTGAGATGTTGGTGGAGTCAAGGTATGTCAAAACTCTTGACTCCCACTTTTCCAACTCCTAGTTATGATTGTTCTCAAATCGAATGTGTGGGGCTTGAATAGTGGCCCTCAAAAAAAAAATCATGATTTTGTATGAAGTCATTCACGATATATGATATTTATTCAAAAAACTAAACTTTTAGTGGAGAGTATGTGTAGTTTTATGCCAAAACATTTTGTGGCAAGGCCACTTCCAATGTATTTATTCTCAAGGTAATGCTAGGGGTGTGGCTTGATTATGGAACCCATTGAAGATCTACCCTCTATGGTGGATTTCTAGTAACTATTATATCTTTTTGGTTGCTTTAAGTTTGGATTCTGGAGAGATTGTTCTTCTATCTAATATTTATGCCCCTATTGATATGCCTAGAAAGTTACACATATAGTCTCATATTTAGTTTATTTGGAGTAATGCTCCTCTATATCCCTAGATTATTGTTGGAGACTTTAATTCTATTACTAATCTGGCGGAAAAGATGGGAGGAATTTTGAGGTTGGAGTTGTTGATTTTCTTATCAGAAAAAATATTTCTTCCTTAATCTAGTGGACTTAAAACCTAGTAAGGGTCAATATACCTAAAATAGCAGGGGGTGTGGTAAGGACTGTATTGTTGAGAGGCTTGATAGTTCCTTGGTCTCTTTCTTTTGTATTGGTGGATATTGGACTACCATCTTATATTTATTGGATTAGAGGGGATCATATCATTGTCCAATTAAGTTATTAGCTTCATTGGCTTGTGTTGCTAAATATCCCTCTTTTAAGTTTCAAATTACGTGCTTGTGGGAACCCTCTCTGTAGAATCCTATGGATGAGTGGTGGTACTAGGGTAGACCTTATTTTGGAATTACAATGTACTATTTTGTCAAGCAATTGTATTTTGTGAATTATTAGCTCAAGAGGTGGAATAGGCAGTGCTTCGGCAATATATTCCATGCTAAGGTTGTTGCTCAAGCTAGTTTGGATGGTATCACTTGTGGGATTAGGGAGCATGTAATTTCTAATGAATCTCTCAAGGACAAGTCAAAGGATTGAAATCTCTATAGGAGTGTGGGTTGTGGGATGAGATTTATTGGAAAAATAAGGAGCAAGTTAAGTGGTTGCAAGGAGGGGATAGAAACACTACATTTTATTTAACTTTATGAAGGCCAAGAGACATGGTAACTCAATCCCATATCTTGTGAATTTTAGGGGTGATCATCTAGAGCTATAGGGGATATTTCTAGTGATGCTTCTTAGTATTTTTCCACTTTATTCAATGAGGATTCCCTTGATGTTCTAGTGAAAAAAAACATATCCTTTATTATATTGCTTCTCTAGTTTCTATGGAAATGAATGAGCACCTCATGAGCCTAAATATTTGGAAAAATTAGAGGCTATTTTTTTTAGATGAAGAAAGAAAAAGCTCCTGGTCGTGATGGGTTTTTGATAGAATTATTTCAAGATTTCTAGGAAATCATAAATTTAGATTTATTAGAGGTGGTGTGTGAATCCCAAGGGAACAAATAGATGTTGATGGATATGAACTCTACTTTTATTTCCCTTATTATCAAATGTGAAGGGGTTGATAGGCTAAGTTTGTTTAGGCCCATAACCCTTTGTAATGTGGTTTATAAGATTATATCTAATTTGATTGTAGAATGATTGAAGAAGTGGATTAGTAGGCTTGTCTCAAAGGAATAGGGGGCTTTGTGGCTAAAAATAAAATCTTAGATGGAGTGGTCATAGTAGCTGAAACTATTCACTCCATGGAGGCCTCAAAATAGAAAAATATGAACTTATCAAACTAGACATGGAAAAATCCTATGACAAGGTCAAATGGTCTTTTCTACATAAAGTGCTTGGTGCTTTTTATTTTAATGAGTGGGTAATGTGGTGATGAATTGCATCATGACCATTTCCTTCTCAGTGATGGTTAATGTGGAGCCTTCCACCTTGTTTGGGGCATCCAGAGGTCTTCATGAAGGAGACCCTTTGTCTCCCTACGTATTTATTCTCCTCGCTAAGGGTCTGGGGAGGGTTATTAAGAGACATGTTAACCAAGGCTTAATCCCAGGGTTGAATTGGGGTAATGACTTGTCTCCTCAGTCACATTTGCATTTTTTGATGATACCAATTTGATGGGTGTGGCTAAGGTTAGAGAAGCCACTAATTTTTGTAAGGAATTGGAAATTTACCTTGTAGCTTCATGACAATAGATCAATGAAGGTAAATATTCTATATTCTTCTTTAACACTCTTGTGGTTACTCAACAATGAATTTCCCATATTCTAAGATTTTAGATTAGTCATCTACCTTTGACCTATCTTGGCATTCCTCTCTCCACCGGTACCCTCCTTAAGGGATCTTAGCAAAGTATTTTAGAAAAGTTGCATGCGAGAGTGAATAAGTAGACCCATAGGTGGTTATCTTTTGTAGGTCAAGTGTTGATTCTAAAGTCAGTGGTGCAAGCTCTTCCCAATTAGAGGTGTATTCCTTAGGTGGTTCCTCCAAGATTTATTAAGGATTTTGACCCTCACTAGGAAATTTTTATGGGCTAATATTTTGGCATCCTCAAAGTGGAGTCTTGTGAAGTGGGAGACTATTGTAGATTGGAACATTTAGGAGGCCTTGGGCTATGACAAGACATTCTTACTAGTTTGTCTTTATCAACCAAGCTATATTTGAGATTGCATTGAAAAATATTAGGTCTTGCCTAGGATTATCTCTAATAAATACATGAAGGGGGTGGTGGAGGAGCAGTTCCCTCGGTTTCTATTGTTGGGTAAAGGCTTTATTATTTTGGAAATGCTTAAAAAAGGAGCTAAGCTAATCAAGGACAGTTTATTCTAGATTTGCAATAGGGGGTCTCATGCTCTCTTTTGGTATGAATCTTTGGATGGTTTTCCCCCAATCATGACCAAGTTTCCTAATCTATAAGATATTTGTCACCACTTCCTGGAGAATGGTTGGTCCAGGATTAAGGACTTCAAATCTACTTAGTTTTATGGGAAAGTGGAAGTTTCTAGATGGAAGGACCCTAGTTAGTGGCCTAATAGGGATTGGAAGAGGATTGTGTTGAGTTAAGAAATATTCTTGATGATAGATATTATAACTCAATTAGGGATAAGGATATTTTGGACTGGAGCTCAGACCCCAAGGGGGTCTACATAGTGGCTAGTGGTTATTAGGAGCTGATTTTTTAGAAGTATGGGGGATGGAAGTTTCTAGGTGGAAAAAAATCTCGAATAGGTTATTTTGGCCTAAGTGTAATTGATTCTTATGGAATTTAGCATGGAATAGATGCTTGACTCAAGATAATCTTCAGAAGTGAGGTTTTTAGGGACCATCTGTATGTGTTCTATGTGGATTTTGTGAAGGTGATTCATCCCATTTGATTTTCCATGCCCCTTTTATAAGCTTCTTTGGAACCTTTGGTGGGGTATCTAGAGATATCCTTGTGCTCATTCTTCTTCATTGATTGAATTGTAGAGTAGTTTGGGGAGGCCTCTGAAATAGGTTTTTTTCCTCCAGATAATATGGATATTGGTCCTGCTTTCATCCTCTGGTAGATTTTTCTTGAGAGGAATCATAGGATTTTTCATCTAAGTAAGCTAATGATTCAACAGGTTTGGTAGAGAGTTTTTGGCATGATTCAATAGACTGTGGAAGCTAAATTTGAGATGGAGATATTTTGAATAGCTTGGGCCTACATGGTCTAGCACTTGACTCTTTCTATGTTTTAAGGGCTCTCCACATCAAAAACAAAGTTCAAAGAGATGGTGGTTGGTCCCCTACTTTGGTAGATGTTCTAAAGATCAATATTGATGGCTCTTCAAGGGTAATATTGGGCTCATTGGGATTGGTGGAATTGGAAGAGATAGCTCTAGTAAGGAAATATTACTCTTTTCCATTCATAAGGGGTAGAAAACCAATATCTTCATTGAAGGTGTTGGTTATTTTTTGAGAACCAAACTTAATCTTAGTCATTATCTATGAACTTACCATAATTCAATAATCAATAATGGTGAGGATTGGCCAACGAACAAAGTAAAGGATTGATAAGCCTCTACTTCTTCACTTCCACCTCTGTAGGACCCAAGAGGGTGATCGTGACAATAATTTAACTGATACTATTGTGCCAAATTACCAATATCATTGTGATTAACATATGCATTCCTACATAATGTAAATAGACATAATTTTTCAAGAATTTGGCTGATCCTTTACTAAATCATTATCTACAAGCCAAAAATGGGTAGATCTCATACAAATTTACAACAATTTATGATGTGTAAGTGATTTTTCATATAAATTTGTTCTCCAACAGTAAGACCGACTCAATTAAATTCAAAGATGAAAAAATTAATAGAACAGTGCTTTATCCTTGGGTGACAGACTCACATTTGTAACAAACTATAGTACATCAACACTTAAAACAAGAATTTAAAGATTATTGTTATATTTATTTTCAATATAAAAACTCAAGATATCCAAAACATAAACTACTTAATAATAATAATAATACTCCATTACACAGACCTATGATTTCATCAAAGAATTTAATCAATTATTTGAGCCAAAGAAATGAAATCACACATTCAACCAAAGAGATTGAAGATACATAAAAGACCCTTGATCATTTTATTTATAATTTGTGCAACACAATACATGTGAGAGAAAATGTTCTAGAATTTATGATTTCCATTTGTATGTCATTGATGTTGTAAAAATATTATGCCTATTACAAACTAGAATCTATAGCTAAGACTAAGGACTATTCTATTTTTTTGTGCTTGAAATTACAAAATTACTCTTCACATGAGCTCAAATGCTTAACCATCAAAAATACCCAAGTAATTGGCCTTGAATTAACATTTATCGAAACATGGGAGTATCAAGTTTCTAGCTAAATTACAATTAAATTCACATTTCACATTTGACATACATTTCATTTTAATTTCAAAATTCCCCATATGGTTATATTTTCACCCTTGAAAGTTGGGGGAATGCACATAAGAGAAAATTCATTTATATTTGTTGAAGAAGATCTAGCCCACCTTCCAAAAGTAATCTTTCATTCATTGCAACAGTATCAAAATATCTTCCTCATGAGAAAAAAGTTTCCTCCACATGTGTGCCCAGTCAATAAAACTCTAAAGCAAGAAAATAAATAAAAAGAGAGAAAATTGTCCCATCTAAGTCAACATTTATACCACCAATCTTCATGTTGGGGGAGAGAACAATATTTTACAATACTTCAGCAAAAGCCTAATTTGTACTAGTTCCAAGCTATGCATTGTTTCTCTCTCATCTTTTATTCACCATTTTTGTCATCACCTTTCATACATATGATCATTTTGTAAACCTCTTCAATGATGTGTTGTATTCATCCTCAGTTGACCACTTCATGTCTAGCAGGTTCTACACTTTTGCATTATGTTGAGTGTATCTTGCATCAATTAAGGCTCTGACCTGTTTAATAAATATATCCATTCTCATTTCAACTCGAGGTATGTTGTCAATGTTGAGATTCAACATGGAGTAATCAACTACGTTTAACATCATCTTAGCCTATGAGAGAAAATTTCCCAGCTTATCATTCTACTTAGCAAACTCCTTCAAATCACATTTATCATGTCCAGTATTATGGGAATGTCATGCCCCTCCATATCCCTAAACATTTTTATTTTTTTTTGGAGTCGCATCCCTAACTTCCCATTAAAATTTATAATTTCATTTATTAGATCAATGGCTTGTAATATTTCAGGAACATTAGAAGGAGCCTCAAGATCGTCCTACATCTTAGGAATAATTTCCCTAAAAGTTCCTACTCTAGAGCTCCATTCTATCCAATGAGGTTGAAAAGCTCTCTAAACTTGCAAATAATTTATTTTAACCTCATGGATGTTCTTGTAAGCAACCCACACATTATTAGCTCTATTGACCAATTTGGTCACTCTATGCTTTAACACATCCTAAAAAGTGTCATTTTCTACCTTAGTTGTTTCCAATTTGGCTTTCTTTGTATTCTCTTTTTTTGATTTCAATTCTTGGTTCAAACTTTGAATCCTCAATGACATTGTCTCTCTATCCTATTTTGAAAAATATGAGGTAGAAAATGTTGGAGATGGAAGACCCCTTTGTTTTGTAACAATAAATTTTTATATTCATCCATCAATTAATTGCATCTATCCAACAAATTCTTATAGTTAGCCTCTGTAATCTGAGAAATATCCATAGTTAACATTGTAGAATGCATTGTCAATTATGCAGCTGTAGTGTTCATCATTTTTGCAGACCTTTTCACAACTACTGCTCCTATCTCCTTTTCCAAAAATATTATGACCTTAGGCTTCCTTGTGTTTGGTGTCATAGACCAAATAGAAAGTGTGTGTAGCTGAGGGCTAAATATTGAACCAAAAATATTATTTTGAAATACTTCTTTAGAAACAGAGGCATCCAAATCCTTCCTAATTACATCTAGTGCAATAGCAGATGATATTTCTCATCTAGGAAATAAGAGGACTCCAATTCCTTTCACTAATAAGATTGCATCTCTTGGTGATATAGCATAGATTTCATGCAATATCTTATCCTCCTCCTCCTTCTTAGCTTCCTCCTGCAATGAAGGATCAACTTTATCCTTTGCTTCTTTAATTATCCTTTTAATATCAAATCTTTTTATATGGATGAAAAAATATCTGAATTCTCTGATCTTGAAAAAAGCATCATCACACATGAAGTCATCATAGGCCCTTATTCTAACATCATCATCATCAGCCTCATTATATTCCCACTTCGCAAATCTGCTAGGAGGAACCACTATATTCAAGGCATCATCTTTGTCCTCAGGAAATTCCTGATCAACTTCATGTTCCATGGGGATGTGCTCTCCTAAAACCTCTAGAACTTGAGCCTCACCAATCTTCTCACTTGTTGAATAATCCACTAATAGAGTGACCGCAAGTTGTCCACCTGTCTCTTTTGTTGGTATATGGGTGCTTTGAGCAGAGGATTGAGCCGACTAGATCTTCACTTGTGCATCATGGTTTTTTTTTTTTCCATCCATTAGCTTAGCTAGACCTTTTCATCTAACTTGGTAGTGTGAAAATCAATGTTGAACTTTTGGATCCTATTGATCCATCTACACCTCCTTCCTGTAGTTTATTGTTGAGTAAAGATGTCCTTCACCACAACACTTGGTATAAAAGCTCCCATTAAGTAAGTTTTGAAATTCTTTACAACCTTGACTAAAGAATATGCTTGCTTTTTAGTCATATCATATTTAAATTCTACAACATGTAAAGACTTTCTAAATAATTCACTAGGTTGTTCAAATCCTTTATCATTTTTCTGCAACAACATAGCAACAATAATATGGAAAGAAGCAAAAGAGAAAATATATATTATTTTGGAAAAATCAAGAGACTTCAACAGTGGAGACTCCTTGATAGTCTGCTTTATTCTCTTGAATGCATGACTAGGCTCCTTACTCCAAACTACCTTTTCTCCCTTTTTTAACATTTTGGAGATAGGTCTTGTGATCTTTGCAAAATTTGTTACAAATCTCCTCAAGAAGTTGATCTGACCAAAGAATGACTAAATACCTTTTACATTATTTGGTTGGGGAATCTCATAAATGGAAGCTACCCTCTATGGGTCAATCCTCACTCCCTCCATGGACGTAATGTTCCCCAAAATTTTTCCTTCAATAATTCCAAAAGTACACTTTTTTGGGTTGAGTGAAATTCCATATTCTAATGCACTAATGAATATTTGCTCCAAGTGCATGCAATGGAATTCTTCTTTCTTGGATTAATCTCTCAAATCATCTTGGTAAATTTCCAAGAAAAATTCAATGAAATCAGAAAAGTTTACATCAATAGCCCTTTGGAAAGTAGCACTTGTATTGGTAAAAAAAAATGGCATCCTGACATACACATAGGTGCCCCATGGAGTTGTAAATGTAGTCTTGTACTGCTCAGACTCCTTAACTTTTACTTGGTTATAGTTAAAAAAAACATCCATCATATACAATAATTCACAACCAGTTACCTTCTGCAACATGGCTTCCATGTTTGGAAGTGGATAGTTATATTTTAACGATGATATGTTCAAATTTCTAAAATTCACACATATCCTTATATCACCATTTTTCTTCCTGACTGACACTAAATTAGACACCCATGAGGAATGCCTAATAGGCTTTATAATGCCAACATCCCTTAGCTTGACTAACTCGTCATATATTTTCGGAGCTAAGGTTGGATTGATGGGTCTTTTCTTTTTCCTAAAAGGCTTGGCATTTTCTTTTAGGGAAATCTCATGCTAGAAAAATTCATCTTTGTATGCTTTGAGGTCATCATATGACCAAGGAAATATGTGTCTATATTTTCTCAATAAGGAAATCAACATTTTCTTGATCTTGGGTTTCATCGTTTTACCCACATAAACATTTTAGGGGCATTTTCAGTCCCTAAGTTTACTTCTTCTAAATCCTCTAGATAGATAGGAGTTGTTTTGACTTTTCTTTTGTCTTTATTTTCAAAGATTCTCTCTAATGCCACAAGGCCCTTGGGAATCTTATTTGTCTTGAGTTGAATGACTTCATTGCAAAAGACTCTATCCTTACCATCTATACAAAAGCACCAAATTCAATCTCCTGACTCTCATATTCATCAACACACTTTAAAAAATTTAAAGTATCTTCATCATCATTGAATATTTTCCAATTATATACATTATCAAGGATTCATTTCTTGGCTTGTACCTCAACCTTGGATATACTTGCAAATATTATGTCATCAAGTCTAAGTGCAATGTTTTCAAGAAGGTGTGCCACTCTATTTTGACCTCTCTTCATCTAGTCGATTCCAAATGCATCAAATTTCTCAATGGAGTTCGAGAAAACATTTCTATATTGTTTCAATATGTTATTCTTACATTCATATCTAGATCTCACTTTGGATATTACTAACTCAAAATAATCTATCACCATTAGCTTCTTTATCCCATGCTTCTCTGTTAGCCTCAACCCTAATAGAAATGTCATACTCTACCACATTGTTTATGAAAATAAAAGATAAAGTGAAATAAAACTTATATTTGTTGCAACTTGGTGAAACCTGCGATATACCTACACCATATCCTTCTTTAGAACTTGCACCATCAAAACACATCTTCCAAAGTCCATCCTTGTCAAATAATCTTGTAACTTCATTGTCTATGGGTGCAAGCTTCTTGTCACTTTCTCTTGGTACCTCTTCTATCTTAAACTCATTGATATCAGTATCTACAAAGTGAATTATATCATCCTCAGGAGCATGCTTCAACATATGTGGTACTCTTGGTTCTCTAACCACTTTGACATATTTACCATCAATAGGGAAAGTAACATGAGACATGTCACATTGCATGCTACCCCCCATGGAATCAGTCCACTTCCTAGACATCAACATTCCATATTTGGGTGGGATATCTACCACAAGTACACTCATTTTGAACTCTTTCTCTAGATATGTAGCTAATCTATAGGGAATTCTAATCATTTATTGCACTAGTCATAGGGACTTCCATTGAGTCCTTAGCATAGCACTTTCCATGGGTACTATCACATTTTAATCTCATTGCCTCCATGATCTTGGATGGCATTATATTGTTAGATGCTCCAGAATCAATGATACAATTTTTCAAAAAAAATCCCTCAACAATCAATGTAAGAAAAAATCAGTGTATCTTTCTAGGACAGACAGTCACTGGATTTCCTAGAAAAATATGAGGGATCTCGGTGGTTACTCCCTCAAATTCCTTCTCTTTCTTATCCTTTTCACTCACTATGGGTGGAGTGGACACCACTAATTTATTATAGGTTGTAGTAGCACCATTGATAAGGGCTATTGCCTTTTGTTTGTTCTCATCAATTCTCATCTCATGCAAAGGAATATAAACTTTTACTTGACTAAGAAACTAAAACATATCAACATGAGTGTATTTAGGAAAATCAATTGGGAATATACCTTATTTTATATTTCTCTCATTCTGTTGATCCCTATTTGTTTTAGCTTTAGGCCTGACATCCTTCTTTGTTGATTCAAAATTTTGCTTCAGCATTTTTTTCTTTACAGCAAGGGACTTGGGCTCTCCATCTATTTTTGGTTTATCCACTTTTTTCACCCAAATTTTGTCTCCCTTACTTTCATTGGCTTTATATCACTCCCCTTTGTTGTCAGATTTTTTTTCTTTTCCTTTCACATTCTCCTCTTTGATAAAAAAGACCAATAGGGCTACCTTGGTCAGCACCCACTATTTTATTCCTTAGATGATGTGAGCCTCTAGCTTGTGCAGCCAAGGCCAATATATACCTTGCAATTTCTTCATTTGAAGGTCTCCTTAGAGACATAATTTATGTAGCTACTTCCAATACATATGCTTCATTATCATTATCACCATCTTCATCAAAAATAACTTGTTGGTGATATGTACCAACTATATGCCTTTGGTCATCTAAATCAAGTTCATGAGACTCGAAATCCGATGAGAACTCATTATGAAAAAAATTAGACCTATCCATGATCATATTTACTTCAACATCATCTTCATGAGATTGATCACAATCCTCTATCACACCCTCTTCAACTTCAACCAATTGTGCAACTGCACAATGGTGAGAAGAATGTGGCAACTAACAAACCATGCACCAAGGGGTCTTATCAACAAAATTGCCTAATTTTTTCTGCAAAGGATCTGGAGGAACCTTGTTTTCAGAATTCTTCTAATTTTTAGGAATGGGTTTCCCATTATGCCAATTTGTTTTATATAGATGGTCTTACAATCGAGGAGGTCTCTCATTCTTGTGGTAGTTGGAATTTTCATTTGACAAACCTTTTTCTTGCTTAGAAAGTCTATAACAAATATCCTTCATAGTATTTGTAACATTTTAAATCTTGTCCTCAAGTGAACCTCCCTTAGCACTAGAGTTTTTATCCTCTCTTTGGATTCTTGAGGATTTTTACATCATCCCTTATCTCAACATTACCAATTTCTATACTGACACTATCAATATCGATGACCATCTTATAACCTTCTCTCAATGTCTGAGGATTTTTATCCAGTAAGCAGTAGCTCATCTTTGTATCAAAGGCAATGAAATAATTCACTAGGCATACACTATCATTTAATTGTAAATGAGGGGGTAACCATTTCATTTCCTTTTGAAATATTACATTAAAATCACCTACATCCTCATTTGAGCCTTTAGCAATGAAACATAGATAAAAATATGGAGGGGGAAAGGATTCTCTTTTCCTCCTATTCTATCTAGTTCATTTGAGTATGTCCAAAGAACCCTAATAGGATTGACTATCAAACTCTCAAGGTGAGTCGACAAAAAAATAGGAGGAATTAGGAGGGGGTGTTCTATCAAATAAAGGGCTTCACCACCAAGCAAATGCTTGGAAAAGATAATGTTTGAAAACACACTGTGATATGTAAAACACTTAAAATGAGGAAAATAGAGATTATAAATACTGAAAATGAACAACTCCAAGTTAGGGTATGTGTACTTGGGAAATTGGAGATGCCAAAAGGATTTTGGAAAAACAAAAATACTACCAAAATATACCTTGGAGGACTAAGACACCTTTACTCTCATCTTAGTCCCATTGTTTTTTTTTGAGGCAAACACAAAATCTTCATATAATGGAATAGAATCCTAAAGAATCTTTGAAATATTCCACTTGGAGGACTAAGATTCCTTTTCTCTCATCTTAGTCTTGATTTGAATTTCTAAAATGAGTGAATATTGTCCTAAGCTCTTAGATCTCCAATTGCTTCTCCTCAGATCTCAGGTTTTGAAATAGATGAATATGACCTGTAGGTGAGTGTCTATGAAGATAAAAAATTTGACAATGCAACTTTGCAACTTTGACAATTTTGCACTCCAAGTGATCTACAATTCTTCAACCTAGATCTACAAACACAAATGGAAAAGATGGAAAAATTTGTTGATTGTTAGTAAATGGGGGTTTTCCTTGGTCAAACCCCTTGTTGGTAATTAAACCTTGAGATGAAATAGAAATGATAAAGGAAATGGTGAATGAATAACATGCAATGTTGCAACTCACCAAACCCTTGCAAAGGTTGAAAACTTGTATGTAATGGCTGCAATGGACATGGATCTTGAATTGCTTGCCTGTTTAGATCAAAACCCTACATGACAAATGTTAGCACAACAACATACATGATGCAAGAACAATCCTTGATATGATGTTGGAAACTTGATGATCACTCCAATGCATGATGAATTGCTCTTGAATGCTCTTGTGAACTCAATTGGACTATAGTGAATACTCTCAAAAAAAACTTGGATTGAAATGAATGAATGAACCTTGTACTTATGCATGTCTATGCCTAATATCTTGAAATCATATCACACCAAGCTAGAAAATGAATTCAAAGAATAAAGGAGGTTAAATCCTGCCAATATTTGAAATTAAATCCTGAAAATGACTCAAGGAGGACTAAGATTCCCTAGGTGGCATCTTAGTCCCAAGTGATGAAACTTAAGGCATAGACACCAAAAAAGGGCCCAAAACAAATACCTTAAAATTAGGGTCCCAAGACCTCGAGGGGACAAAGACGCCCTTAGTGGCATTTTAGTCCCGACCAAAAATTAGGGACATGCCAATCAGACTCATTAGGAGATCAAATATGTTTTTTAGAATGTCAGGATTAACCAAAAAAATATTGCATTCATAAGGCTTGTGGACATAAAATAGGACCAATTAAGCTATAAATAAGAATAAATAAAGCAAGGCGAGCCCAAACAAGTATAAAAATGCAAGGGTACACAGTTTACTACACTACAAGGAATATTATTAAAATGATTTAAAAGAAACCTTGAATCAGTTTTATCACCATATTGTTCTCTAAATAGCCTCTTGAATTCCTCCTAAGAACTAATACTCTCAGTAGGAAAATCTCTATGGCATCTACAGTGAGCGACTACATGAATAACTTCACGATCACATCCTTAGCTTCTACTTCAAAATTATCCATGACACTAGCAAATGCTTTGAGGTGGTATTTACCACTTAAGGAATTGTTACCAGAGAACCTCACCAATGTAGGTGTGAATTCTTTAAGAAACATATTAGGATAACCAATAATTCCAGTAAAGCATAACTATTGATATCTTTCCACTTGAATTGGCCACCTGGTAGCTCGATCTCTATGAGAATTTCTAGGCTCACCATCCTTTTAGTCATTAGATTGCTTCTTGTCCTTACCTTTTATATCTCCTCCATTACCAGCACCCCCATTCTTCTTTCCATCACCACTACCTCCTTCTCCATTTTCAAAATATGTATTATTATTCTCATGGTTTCTTCCACCTCCACCACCCTAATCTCCACCACCACCACCAAGATTGTGTCCCTTATATTTTTTATTATGTGAATCAATGTTAGTATGTCTAGAGCTTGAAGCCACTAGATTGGTTATAGAGATCTTGAGGAAAGAGATATTTTGGCTATCTCTGTATTTCCTACTTCAATTTCAATTTTCTTCATTTCTTGTTGCAACTTTTCATTATCTAGTTTCAATCTCAACATCTTAGGGTTTGTGGGTGCACTTGATGGAGTAGGATTAATCTTAAAAAATTTGGTGGAAGCATTACTAGATGAAGTATTTGTATTTGTGTTGGTGTTGGTACTAAAGGAAATTTTCTTATGATGGTCAATGGGCTTCTTCCCATGATCTACAAGTTGTGATTGGTTAGCATCAACAAATGGATTTGAGGTTTTAGTTGTTGCAACGGATAAGTATTTGCAATAGAGGTTCCCATTGGGATGGTTACCTTAGGAGGGTTAGAAGTCACCTTAGAAGTAGACTTAAAAATATTTTAAGCAATTACCTTCTACTTTGCAGCTTCTTTCATCTTTTCTATTTTATTTCGAGCATCTCCTTCAAGCATCTTATCCTTAATTTTATCCTCTTTCTCCTTCAAATCCTTTGCTTGTCTCTCCCTCAATTCCTTGAGCCTATTTTCTTCCTCTTCTAAGGATTGCATATCTTTGTCTATATCCTCTTCATCTTCTAAGACATCTCCAAACTCACTTGGCTTAGGGGTATAGAAGGTAAGATTAGTTAGTTATCCTTCAAAGGAATGGTGCAAGGCTACATTAGGGGATTCACCTCTTGGCTTAAAATTATCATCATTAAACATAAATATGAGTCCAAGAATTGGAGGATCTGGGAACCCTTTACTATTTTCCTAAAATCCCCACCTATCCTCTTCCCTTGAGACATCAAGTTCCTTCTCAAAAACTTCCTTAGTGGGAAACATTCCATGATTTAAATTAGGTACATCAACTTCACATGCCTTTTCATGAACATTTTCATTATTTACATCCTTATTCAAAGTAGGAGATACATCAACAAGAAATTTAGTGGACTTCCTTGATTCGACATTTTTCTTTACCCAAGTTGGTTGCTTGTACTTTGAAATCTTAGACTCTAGCTTCTACTCAAGATGCTTCTTCTTGTAGCTTTTGGTCTTCTTCATGGTGTCAAATCATCTTTTATAATTCTCCCTCTCACTTTCTCTTTTGAAATTTAATCTTGTACTAGCACAAGAGACTTTAGATTCACCACCCAAGATACTAGGAAATATGAATTTATTACGCTTTGGAGTTGCACTTGCAATCTCAAAGAAAACTTTGAACATAACCCGACACAAGATGGGGGAATGAACCAAAATTTGACGTATAAAATTGGACTTGACTTATATGATGAAAATTTTAACAAATTGCTCTCCAATCAGTAAAGAACAATAAAATACTTGACTCTAACTATACCATATCTAACCTAGAGACATTAGACTAGTAATGTCCCTAGTAGAGTCCCCTATATGTTTGTTATTTTTTGAGAACCAAAATAAATCTGTCATTATCTATGAACCTACCATATTTTAATAGTCAGTAATGGTGAGGATTGGCCAATGAACATGTAAAGGATTTCTAAGGCCCTACTTCTATAGTTTGGGCTCTATAGGACCCGGGAGGGTGATTTTCACAATAATTTGGTTGAAAATATTGTACCAAATTACCAATATCATTGTGATTAACAAATACATTCCTACATAATGAAAATCGACATATTTTTTCAAGAATTTGGCTGGTGCTTTACTAAATAATCACCTACAAGCCAGGAATGGGTAGATCTCACAACTTTGCAACAATTTATGATGTGTAAGTGATTTTCAATATAAATCTATTCTCTAACAAGTAAGACCGACTCAATTAAATTCAAAGATGAAAAAATTAACAAAACAAGGCTTTATCCTTGGGTGATGGACTCACATTTGTAACAAACTATAGTACATTAGCAGTTAAAAAAAGCATTTAAAGACTATTATTATATTTCTTTGCAATATAACAACTCAAGATATCCAAAAAATAATCTACTGAATAATCCTAATACTCCATTACACAAACCTATGATTTCATCAAAGCATTTAATAAGTTCTTTGAGATGAAGTAGAAATGAAACCACACATTCAACTAAAGAGATTGAAGACAAATAAAAGACCCTTGATCATTTTATTTATAATCTCTGCAACACAATACATGGGAGAGAAAATATTCTAGAATTTATGATTTCCATTTGTATTTCATTGGTTTTATAAAATGATTATTCCTATTACAAACTAGAATCTATACCTATGAGTCGAGACTATGCTATTTCTCTATGCTTGAAATTACACAATTAATCTTCACATGACCTTGAATTATTAACCATAAAAAAGACCCATGTAATTAGCCTTTAATTCCCATTTATAGAAACATGGAAGCAACAATCTTCAGACCAAATTACAATTCAAGTCACATTTCACATTTGACATACATTTCATTTTAATTTCAAAATTCCCCAGATGGTTATATTTTCACCCTTGAAAGCATGGGGAAAGCACAATTGTATAAGACAAAATTCATTTATATTTGCTAAAGAAGATCTAGCCTGCCTTCCAAAAGGCATCTTTCATTCATTGCAACAGTATCAAAATATCTTTCGCACGAGTGAAAAGTGTCCTCCACGTGTGTGTCCAGTCAACAAAACTCTAAAGCAAGAAAAGAAATCAAAAGAGAGAAAACCGACCCATCTAAATCAGAATTTGTGCCACCAATCTTCATGTTGGGGGAGAGAACAATATTTTTCAGTACTTCAGCAAAATCCTAATCTATACTAGTTCCAGGCTATGCATTTTTTCTCTCTCATACATTATTCACCATGTTTGTCATCACCTTTCATACATAGGATCATTTTGTAAACCTCTCCAACCATGTGTTGTATTCATCCTTAGCTGGCCACTTCATGTCTAATAGGCTCTTCACTTTTGCATTGTGCTAAGTGTATCTTAAATCAATTAAGGCTCTAGCCTCTTTAACAAATATATCCATTCTCATTTCAATTCCAGCCATATTGTCAATGTTAGGATTCAACATGGAGTAATCAACTATGGTTAACATCAACTTAGCCTGTGAGAGAAAATTTCCTAGCTCATCATTCCACTTAGAAAACTCCTTCAAATCACCTTTATCATCCAATATTTTGGGCATGTCATGCCCCTCTATATCCTTAAACATTCTTAATTTGTTTTAGAGTTGCATCCCTAACTTCCCATGAAAATTTGTATTTTCATTTATTAGATTAATGGCCTGCAATATTTCAAGAACATTAGTAGGAGCTTCAGGATCATCGTGTACCTTTGGAATCATTTACTTAAGTTTTATTACTCTAGTACTCTATTTTCTCCACTTAGTTTGAAAGGCTCTCTAAATCTGAAATTTTTTAGTTTTAGCCTCATGGATATTCTTGTAAGCATCCACAAATCATCAGCTCTATTGACCAATTTGGTAACTCTATGCTTTAACGCATCCTCAAAATTTTCATTTGCCACCTTAACTGTTTCTAGTTTGGCTTTCTTTCTATTCTCTTTTTATGATTTCAATTCTTGGTTTAGACTTTGAATCCTCAATGACAGTGTCTCTTTGTCCTATGTTGACAAATCAGAGGTAGAACTTGTTTGAGATGGAAAACCCCTGTGTGCTATGGAAATAATTTTATTATATTCATCCATAATTTTTTTGTAACTATCCAACAACTTCTTATAGTTAGCCTCTGTAATTTGAGCAATATCCACAATTAACATTGCAACATGCATTGGCATTTGTGCAACTGCAGTGGTAGTCATTTATGTAGACCTTTTCACAAATACTGCTCCAATCTCCTTTTTCGAAAAATTTGACCTCGGGCTTCCCTGTGTTTGGTGTCATAAACCAAATAGAAAGCCTGTGTAGATTAGGGCTAAAACCTAAACCAAAAACTTAATTGTCAAAAAAAAATTTAGAAACAAAGACATCTAGATCCTTCCTAATTACATCTAGTGCAATAGAAAATGATATTTCCCATCCAAGCAATAAGAGGAATCCACTTCCTTTCACTAATTTCCTTGCATTTTCTGATGGCATAGCAGTGATTTATGGCACTATCTTATCCTCCTCCTCCTTCTCAACTTCCTCTTGCAAGGAAGGATCAAGTTTCTCCTTTGCTTCTTCAATTCTCCTTTTAATATCAGATCTTTTTATATGGATGATAAAATATTTGAATTCTTTGGTCTTGATAAAATAATCATCACACATGAATTCATTGCAGGCCCTCATTCTAACATCATCATCATCAGCCTCATTGTTTTCCCACTTCACAACTCTTCTAGGAGGAACCACTATATTCAAGGCATCATCTTTATCCTCAATAAATTCTTGATCAACTTCCTACTCTATGGTGATTTGATCTCTCAATACCTCTAGAACTTTAACCTCACCAATCTTCTCACTTGTTTAATAAGCCACTAATGGAGTGACCACGATTTTTCCACTTCTCTCTTCTATTGGAACATGGGTACCTGGAGTAGAGGATTGAGTCAGTTGGCTCTTCACTTTTGCATCATGGTTTTGTTTGACCACCTTGTCCTCTATGTCAACTTGCTTAACCTTCTCAAAGTCGTTAAAATCACCAATCATTAATTTTTCTTGCATAAATTTATCCTCTACCTTGGAGTAAGGGCTAACATAGAAAAGGTTTTCTTTCAACATCTTTTCTTCAATTGCACATATCCTTCTCCATGAATTTTTCATTGCTATAAATTCTTCATTAGAGGATAAATTTCTAATCACACCCTCTTGAATGAGGAACTCATCTTATCTCCCTAATAACCCTCTTGCTTTTCTTTCAGTAGAAATCACCCCCTTAGGGTCACAAAACCTTATGAATTCTTGTTTCAACTAGTAACTATTTTTAAAAAATCCAAACCTCTCAATGCCTTCCTTTTAGGCGCAAATGAAATAAGAAAATCCATAATAAAGGTTCACAAGGGATGCCTTTCTTGATTTCTTGAAGTTTTCCTTATCCATGGCATCCAGTTGCCACATTATTTCCATGAATTATTTTCTATCGAACATATATATGGGCAACTTGTGAGGTGCAACTAGAGCTCCATAAATTTTGATTGTTGTGTAAATGATATGAAGATACCAATCTTCCTAATTAAATTTCTATTTGGTGTCTTGCTCATATTCCATGGGCCTCAAAATCTCCTTAACACCTTGCGAAATTCTATTCATGGGCTTCAAAGCTAGCTTCTCTAGCACCAAGAAGTTAAGAAAATTGTAAAACATAGTGTAATCATAATATGGACATTGTGCATCCCAAATATGCATCCACATCTGCACAAGAAACTAATTGTCCATGTTATATATTTCTCTTAAATTTTTAAAATTCATCATTACATTTTTGCTCTTCCATAACAACAACTACATTAACAGATAATAGTGTATGCATGATAGTGGAGGATTTTCATCTTTCAATTTCATTAAGTCCTCGTGCAAGTGATCAACAATGTAGGAAGCATAATTCCAAACCTTGTTTTGATACTTGTGCTGAATATAAATTTCTAGGGTCATCAGGAAAATATCCAACTTAATATCATATTTCTTATGGGTGATCCCACAAAGCTGGTTTACAATTTCTGAGAGGAACTGATTTTTGCTAAAATCACATATTTTTAGAAAATATAATGATTTAAGCCTTAAAAAGTTCCATTTTAAGGATTCCAATTGAAGATAGTTTTATCAAACCACCTTAGATCAAACCCCCTTGGATAGAACCTCGCTAGTTTTAAGCCATACCTATAAATAAGTCTCCTTTACACCTAACCAAATGCTAGTAAAAAATCACTTTTGATTTACCTTTTGGGGGATCAAATGAATTCATTTAAAATTTATTTCAAATGATTATGGTATTCCTTAGAACGAGCTATCCAATGAAAATAATTTTAATATGTTTTGGTTTTATTATGTATATATTTTTTTAGTTTTATTAAACATACGTTTTTAACCGAAAATCAAGCTCTTTGTTCCGCACATGTGGAAAAATAGATTATCAAAATAAAATTTTGAAAAATATGTTCAAGCTAGGTAATGATGACCTTGATCCATTAAAAAAATAAAAATTGAATTTTGATACATACAAAAAATGTTATGTTGTATACATTTTGCCTATGTCTGAATTGTAATTGGTTTGACTTCGAAACTTTATTGAGGAAAAAATATTCAATAAAACACAATAAAACCAAATGAAAGTGCTATATATTGTAGTTACAAATCTAAATTCAAAAAACAAAGAATTTTATCATTCATAAAAAAGAAGCTATGTTGTATATAGTGAATGTCACTCCTTAAAAATGTTGTTTTTTAAAAAAACTAGTTTTTGAAGGAGATAAAAAAATAAGTGCAATTTGATTCCAAAAAAAATGAAAAAAATATATTTAGAATCTATAGAAAAAACTTCACAAATCACTAGTTTTCTTCATCTTCAAATTCCTCATGGTTTAGCCACTATAGGAGCCCGAAAGTGAAGATTTAGTTAAAAAAAATTAGTTTGGTGTCCAGTTTGCTCAAAAATTGTAAACAAGTATTGTGGGATCACCCTTATGCAAAACTTGACATGATGTATATTTAGTATTCTTGAAATAATATTCAAAATTAGCACAATCAAATGACACCATCTCAAGGGGACTAAAGGGTACACCATTCTTCTTCAAGTCACCCCTCTTGTGTATAGGAAAGACACCCTTTCTATACACAAACTTATTTTTCTCATATTCATTGTACAACTTGCAAAAATTAATGGATTCATAGGTAGTTGGATTCGGCTAGAAAACCTCCATTATTTGGCTTCTCGAGATTCAAATATAGCAAAAAAGTTTGGAAATATCTTGATTTTTCTATCCATTAGATCATGAGACCTTTCCAATTCAAGCATTAGAACCACCTCCACAAATATATTGGGGCATACCAGCTTGCTTATGTCATAATTCCATAAGTTGCAAGTGGAGTGATTTCTAGTTCTTCTTTTGAAAGCATAGAGGAATAAGTCTCAACCACTTTTTGGTAATGCTATATCAGCAATCTCAAAGGCAGAGTCCTCAAAATGATATTTCAAAGTTCTCTAACTAGTTTTCATTTTTCCCACCATCTATATCTTTGTAGTCGGGGTCTTATGGGGCTCTTCCATAAACCTAGTGTAATCCTTCTTTACAATTCTTTTCTTTGCAGGATTATCTACTATTTTAGGTTTAGGTTGGTCACCCTAGGGTTTAGATCTTTTATCCCTTTTCTGAGTAGGTTTTCTTGTAGGTTTAGTAGAGGATTGACTAGGCTCACTCATGTTTGCAACATAATAAGAATTGGGTCTCAAATGACGGGGAATTGTATCCTCAATTACTTAATTCATAGGGTTTAAATTGAAAAACAACAAATTCAACTTCCCTACCCCAAACCCTGCATGCAATAATTTCAATTCCCTTTTAACACATGGAAATTATAATTTCAACCACAAACCCTAGCTATTCACTATTGGAAGAATGAAGAAGTACGTCTATTTGTGCAAAATTTGTGTTTTCAATGATGTCACCATGTTGATTGAGTCATCAATTTGATCTGGTACTCTGAACCGGTATGAAGAACCGATTTACATCCTTCGGTATTTTGGTATTTTGGTCCAATATTTGTGTGACCTACCTTTGGTCCATGCTAATATATTATAGCATGCTACATGCTTGGATTATTTTTGGAGAATTTTTGTACTAACTTGGAGCTAACAGTTAGTCTTTTTGTTGAATAAAGATTTCATCTAATTAGGCCAACCTAATTGATTCTTGCAGATGTATCAGCTATATATATTGGATTTTTTTGAGATTTTTGAAGTGAATTAAATGTGAAGAATGGTGTGAATGTGAAGCGAAGTATGAAAAAATGATGAAGTGTGTTAAGTCAATTTATTGAGCTTCAAAGGAACTGAATCAACACTTGTTAGGTGTAATCATATCAATTCATGTTCTGGTTGTAAGCCATTTTGTTATTGTATATTTTGTAGGTAGTGAGCCTCCTTGAGTGGACAATGAGTCATCTTTGTAAGTAGCGAGTTTTTGTATTTGGCAGTGAGCATTTTGTATTTAGTTTCGGAATTATACTATATTATGAGCTAATTCTCACCGTTGTTTTTCCCATCTTGGGATTTCCATCTAAAAAAAATGGTGTTCATGTGTTGTGTGCTTTTATGTTATGTTAATGCTCTTGCTCATTTTTATAGTTATATGCATTGGAGTAACTATATGGTGTTATTTCAATAAGTTAAAGAAGATACGGATTCACCCCCTCCTCTCAGTATCTTGGGTATTCAACACTCACCCCAATTCCTAGACTACCCGATGCAACAAATTACTCATATAAGTCAAGAAAATAACATAGGAAAATTAGTAGGTTGTTCTTTGACATTCACCTTACTAGGAGCTTTTCCTTCTTCTCTTCTTCACTTAACTAGTTCCTCTACTCCTGACTACTACAATTGTGAAAGAAAAACACTTAGCAACCCTCTTTATGAATCAGAATTGGAGTGCATTCACCATTAATGGTTGATAGATTGCTTGCATGAGCAAACTAAAAAGTAGCCATTCTAGTTTAAACCCTGACCATCGATCTCTTTTAATTTAAAACACAATCAACATCTCTCCTCAACCATTGCTTCATGCTTCTTACAATTGCTCTTTAAAATAGTGATGACACCCCAGAGGATTGTCACATGATCACCATCCACTAATTTCATTACCTTTCGGACCCCACCGCTCATTGCAGTAATTCATTGAAGCTATGTCCAAACTTCAGTGATGAGAGACAACACCCCATTGGAGGGAATACTTCTTAGCATATCCCTCATCTCTTATCGTAGAAATGTGACAAGGTTACATTTGTATTTCAGTGAGGAGGAATTTCCAGTGATAGCACAACATAACCAAAAGCCATCGCATATCATCGTAACTAACTTGGAGTTGAGAGTGCCTTCAATGATGGGTGAAACCAAAAATAGCACCAAATTCTGACAAGTGGCAAGGTCATATCTCTCCATTTAATCTTTCCATCACTCATCGCAATATTTGAAAAGGCTTGAAATATTTCTACAATGGTCTGACATAAGGAAAAGACAATGTCCATCATGCTTCATTGAAATGAAACCAAGCAACCAAAATGTTTTGGCAATGAAAGACACATAACCAAATCACTCATCATAGAAACCAAACATGGAGATCTACTATTTTTAGAAAAGAATTCAATGGACAAGAGAACCAAATGCTCATTGCTCATTGTGGTAATGAAACCAATGAAAGAAACAACTTTAGGGATGAGTGATCACTTAAGTAAATAAAATTTTCATGTGAATCAAGTTGTTTTAAAAGAGGGGACCGCCTAGGACAATGCACAATAAGTTTGAAAGTATGGATGTGTTTGATGGTGTTTCCATTAACTGTGCTCTGGTATTGTGCTTTGCATTTCTTCTATGTTGATCATATGCCTATGTGGATCTTTAGGTATGTTTATAAGCTTCAATGGATAATATATCTCAAGTTTTAGCTTTTGGTTTGATGGAGAGTAGAATATAAGTTCACTGATGTGTGAAATGGATTGGCAGAACTATTAGTTTATACACTGGGAGAAATATTTTTCCTTCATAGTCCTTTGATATTTGGTTTTAGATCTTATAGATCTGGGAGATGATTCTTTCTGATGGTTTATGTGTTCTGAAAAACTTTCATGTGATTTGGTGCTCTAGAAGACCTACTCCAAAGCTCCTGTGTTTTGTTGGTTGGTCTAGTTGGACTGTTGAAGAGTTTTATGTGAATGAATTTTGATGTACTTTATATGGATGTATCTAAGGCATTCCCAAAGATGGAAACATGTCTAGTGAAGCGTGTTGAATGATCTGTGTGTGATCATCTTGTTGGACATGCATGTACTTCAAATATTTTTTGTGTTTTCATTAGGTTTGGTCGACCTGGTGTTTACATGTTACATTAATTTTTTGCATCAATTTGAGGAAGTGTGTGATTGATCCAAGATATGGTTTGGGTCCTAAATTGAATATGTAATTGATCCTATATCATTCTTATCCATCGTGGGAATGTTTAGTAGCTGACCTAGTTTGAATTTGTAAATGAATTTATATAATTGACCTTAGAGAATGTTTCTAGGGATAAATACGGTATAAAATCAAATCAAGTTGTAGCGAATTGATCATCCATCCATCATCCATGATTTGAGCAATCAAGTGAAGTGTGTGAACAAGTGCAAAAATCAGAGTGTGCAAGAGAAAATTGAGGTTGTAGTACTTTATTATGTTAGATTCCTGAAAGTAGTGAGCTGATGGTATCTATAATCTTTTGATCAAATCTACGAGTGTGTGGAACCCTAGTGGTGGATCTTTATTTATCTCTTTTTTTATTTTCTATAGGTAGTGAGCCTCTTTCTGGATAGTGAGTCCTCTTTAAGGAAGCGATCCCTTGTTCTGGGTAGTAAGCCTTTGTATTTGGGCAGTGAGCCTCTATATCTGGTATTGCATTATTAGTATATTGTGAGCTAATCATCATTGTGGTTTTTCCTTCATTGGGTTCTCCATGTAAATCTGGTGTCTGGTGTTTTATTTCTATTATTTCAATTTCATGTTTAGACTTAATAACATATTAAAGTTAAAGTCGAATTGATTAAGTTTAAGAGTAAAGGATTTGTTACAACTGATTCACCCCCCCTCTTAGTTGTCTTGTGTGTTTCAACATGATAAGGTCTTAAAATACTTAATAACATTTTTTCAAAGGATGTAAAGGCCAAACAAGGACAAATTACCAACCTTATAAAATAAAAGACATTATCGGACCTAGGTGTGTGAAAATATTCGGCAAAGGGTGACGGGGAAACCTTAACCACAAGGGGTCGATCATTTTATGAACTTCCAATGACTCAAGTTGTTTTAAATCTGACTGACAATGAGTGATAATAGGTCAACAAAGGAATAGACTGAAAGACCAAGGGTTTAGATCAAGGATAAAATCTTCAAATTAAAACAACTCCCCACATAAGACCCTAAACCCTAACCCTTGATAGACCAAGAGGACACCAAAGAAAATGCATTTTTAGACCAGTGGAACATGAATATTTTGAGGGTTCCACTAGAAGGTTTGGTGATTATTTTTTCTACTCAAGATCATTTGTGAATCACAATCTCAAATCATGGTTAATTTTTTGATTGAGCATAATTGGATGGGGTTAATTGGAAACTTTCCTCTTTTGTTAGGAATATTATGAGACTGAGTTCCATGCTTGAGTCTATTTCATTTACTCACATTACACATGAGTGGAACAAGGTTGTTGAATATTTGGTCAAATGGGCTTCTGAGCATGATGGAGGCTAGTAGGTTGAAGGCTAGGAGTAGTTATCCCATGATTATTCCTAAGATTTAGAGAGGTTAATCTCAAAGGACATGGTTAGATGATGGTTTTTGTTGGTTGGTCATGTTGAGTGTTTTTCTCTTGTTTTGGTTATTTTCTAGTTTTAGGATTCTTGGTTATTTATTTGGGTGCCTATTTTGGACCCTAACTATTTTGTACTAGCGATCTTATAGATGCAATATAATTTTTACCCTCTTTTTATAAAAGAAAAAACTAATACTAACCCAACGACAAAAAATAAAATAAATCAAAAAATTATCACCAATTCTAAAAGGATGGGGATATTTTGTGGAGGATGCAATGGTTTATATCCCAAATATCAATGTAAGATACATCACAACGAGAAAACCTAACACAGTATTAGATATCTCAAAATAATTATCTTTGATAATATATGAGAAGTACAAAATATATAATTATTGATAATATCACATCTAATTTAATTTACGGTTATTGATCATATAGTTATAAAATATTTTTCCTATTTATGTAATGCTAAGATGCATTATAATGAAAGGACATCTCTATCTCCATGAATTGATGGAATAACAATATACTAAGTATTGGTGTTTCCATACATTAAATAGTATCATTATAGGTATTATCCATGTTAATTGAAATAAAATAAATCACTAATCCAAAAAGTTATTGTTTGAAGTTAAATTTTACCATTAAGATGAAAACAAAGAATAGCCACACCAATATCCAAGAGGAGACACAAAAATTTATAAGGGAGGAAACATCAAAGCAAAAATTACCTATATTATGAAGATGGCATAAATCTTGAGAAGATTACAAAGATAGAATGAGAGAGAGCTTAAGCATAGAATGATCCTTGTGAAGAACGAGAGAAGCACCTCAATAAATAGAGGTGAGAAAGGAGTTGCATAAGTAACTCCCCCATTTATATGAATGCCACCTTTCATCCTATGTGTGTGCAAGGTTTCAAGATCCTCATATAAGGAGGAGGATACACTTAACTCTTAATATTCCTCTAGAAAGGAATTATAAAAAGGAGCCATCCTCACACATGTGCGAAGATACTCAAATAAGACAAAATACTTGTATGGACTCCTTTGGAATATTATTATAAGTAATTAAAAAATATAAATAAATAAATAATCTTCACGTAAGTAAAGATTAAATTCTAACACTCCTAAATATTTACTTGGGAAGTTTACATCAAACCCTTGAATGGGTTCTAATCCTATGTTTTTATAATGATGGAGAAATTTATCTTTACAAAGTGGTTTGGTGAGAATATGTGCAACTCAATTTTCACCTTTATAATACAAAAAAGAAAAAATTTTGTCTTCAATTTTCTCTCTAATGAAGTGATTTTGAAGAGAAATGTGCTTAGTCCTTTCATTAAATATTTGATTCACTGTAAAAGTAATGACACTTTTATTATCACAATATAGAAGTGTAGTATCCTTTTGAGGTAGACGTAAGTCTTCAAGTTGTCTTCTTAACTATAGTGCTTGTTTGGATGCACTTGTATAGCCTTTATATTCTTAGTCTATAGATAAAAGAGAATTATATTGTTGCTTCTTACTATTCCATGATATTTCACTTGATCCAACAAATAAACAATAACCACAATTGGATTTTCCATCATTGGGATCACCTCCAAAATCTGAATTAGTATAACCTTTTAAATAAAATAAACAATTTATATCATAAAAGAAATCAACATTATAAATACATTTAACATATCTAAAATTTATTTTTGCAACCTTAAAATGAGGTTTTTGTGGTTTACTCATGTATCTAGAAACTAAACCAACACTATAAGAGATATTAGGTCTAGTAAAAGTTAAGTAATTTAAACTTCTAACTAATTTCCTATATAAAGTAGGATAAACAAATAGAGTTTCCATATAACCCTTAATTTAGTTCATAATTCACAAGGAGTAAAAACAATATTTTCATCATTCATTTTAAATTTATCTTAGAGATAATGATCATATTTATGTTGCGAAAGGAAAATTCCTTTAGGTGTTTTCCAAATTTGCATATCTAAAAAATAATGTAATAAGCCTAAATCAATCATTTGAAAGTGATAATTGAGTTGAGACTTAATATCATAAATGAAATTTTTAGAACGAAGTGATAATAAAATCATAAACATATAAAATAATGATCACAATATCATAAGTGACATACTGAAAAAGTTCCCACATGTATAGGTAGATACATCATAGCCATTAAGGTAAAAAATCAAAATCTTGGTTGATGGCCTCATAGAGGATATGTTAAAACAAGGATCTACCCTTCTCCAAAAAAATCACTACAAAAATAATAAGGAAAAATATGGATGAATAGAGGATGAAATGTGCAACACCTCACATCACACTATAATTAAATATTAGCACCTTGAAGAATACAGAGAGAAACATCAATGCACTATATCAGTTTTGTTTACAATGAACTAATCTAACCAATAATCTCAAAGGCCAAATTTAGTAAATAAAACAAAAAATTATCCAACTAGGGAACACTTATGATTCTCTAAAAGACATGGATGGAAAAATAAGGGCATAATTGGAAACACTCCATATCCATATATAGTTGGTGCAAGATCAGTGTGAGAATATATAGAGCCAATTCAAGCAATCAACGGAGCTGGTAAGTTTGTGGCTAGCCCATGTCATAGGCCTTATTCATCATGGAAAAAATATAGCTCACAACAAATCCAAATTCCCACAACCTTGTTGGAATCCAAGAAGATACTCACTTAGATTAATGCTCAAAATCACCTCTTGTAGAAAGCCAAAGTTTAGTGGGATAAAACTTTTTCTCAAGTAAATATACAAGAACATTCTTCCAACCAAGTAACTTAATTTGCATGTATTGAGTACATGAAATATTTTTGAATGCGATGATTATGTTGGTAGGGTAAGCGATAGAAAAAAAGTATAGAACAACATAAGATCCTACTACAAATCACCAGAAAGAGGATGTAAATACCAAGGCCAATTAGGCATCTCAATGGAAGAATAAATTTTATAACAAACACATCCTAAACTAAAGATATAGGTATAGATAATAAATAAGATGTGGTAGATGAGATAGAGGATATAGGAGAATTGAACTATGAGAATGTTATGTATTGATGATGGGTAAGTGTATAGATTTGTGACATAATTTTGGTGCCAAATTGCAAAAAAACCTATAACAAGCCATATTGCACTCACCAAATTTGGTGATCTCCAAATGGATTTACCATTTGGCGAGTGCCAAATTTGGTGCTCGCCAAATGGCTTGAGTTTTGCAATGAATGTTTGTGAACTCTTTCTTCTTCTCTTTCTCTACCAGGGATACTATATACATGAAATAAAAATTTAAGTATCTTATACTTTAAGTTATATTTCATGTATATAGGTAGGATGTTTGAGAGTGGTTTTGGATCTCTGCAAATTATAGTTTTTGGAAGATCTTAAAAAATTTAGACTTAGTCGAATTTCAATAATCAAGAGGTTAAATTTTAGTAGTCAACAAGTTGTATCATCTTTCTCTCCAATTCTCTCCTTCTCTCTACTCTCTATCTCTCCACTCCCTCCCTCTCTCCCCCTTCCTCCCTCTGTCCCCTATCTCTCTCACACACACCCCTCTATCTCCTCCCTACATCTTCATTCCTCCCTCCCCTCTCTACTTATCTCTATCTCTTCTCTCTCTACATCTCCTTCCCTGTATACTTATCTTTGTCTCCCCTCTCTCTCTCTTTACCTACCTCTCCCTCCATCACTTTGTATCTCATCTATGTCTTGCTTTCTACCTTTGTCCCTCTCTACTCTTTATCTATCCTCTCCATCCCTCTACCTACATCTCTCTCTCTCAATATTTATCCCTCTCTATCCCTCTCCCCCCCCTCTTTCTCTCTAACTCTATCCTCTCTATATCATAATTATCTCTCCCTCCCTCTCACTCTCTCCTCGCTATCTCACCACTCTCTATATATCTCTCTCTCAAAAAAAAAAACTCTATCTCCCTCCCTAACACTCCCTCCCTCCCTCATTCCCTCTCTACTTCTCTTTGTCTCTCCTCTCCCTCCCTCTCTCTACCTCACCATCCCTCCCATTATTTTTTTCTCTCCTCCAAATATCTCTCACTATTGGTTGTCCATCCCTCCCCCATATTTCTCTCTCAATTTCTCATTTTCTCTATCTCACCATTCTCTCTCTCAATCACACACACACACCTCTATCTCCCTCCCTAATTCTCCCTCCCTCCCTCCCCTCTCTAATCTCTCTTTCCCTCTCTATACCAGCTACATCTCCTTCCATTACTCTCTCTCCATCCCTCTCTATCTCACCTATGTCTCCTTCCCTACCTCTTTTTCTCTCTACTCTATAACTCTCCTCTCCATTCCTCTACCTACCTCTCTCTCTATCTCTCCATCCCTCTCTTTCTCTCTCTCACTCTCTCCTCTCTATCCCTACCTCTCACTCCCTCTCTAAATCACCATTCTCTCTCTCTCCCACTTTCCCTCCTTCCCTCTCACTCCCTCCTCTATAAATTACCATTCTCTCTATCCAACTTTCCCTCCTTCCCTCTCTATCTCACATATCCCTTTCTACCTCTCCCTCCCTCTAGCTTCCCTCTCTCTCTTCATCTCTCATTCTCATTCTCTCCTTACCTCTCTACTCTCTATCTCACCACTCTCTCTCCATCTCACTCTCCCTCCTTCCCTCCCTCCCTCCTATCCCTCCTTCTCTCCTTCCCTCTCTCCCTCCCCCCTCTTTCTCTCTCACCCTATCCTTCCCTCATTACTCTCTATCTATCCCCCTTCCCTCTCTACTCTCTTTCTCTCTCTCTCAATTCCTCTCTCCCCTCATTTTCTCTCCTCTCACTCTCTCTCCCTCTCACACACACTCACCTCTATCTCCTCCTTTCCTCTCCCTCCATCCATCCACTCTCTACTTATTTTTATCTATCACCTCTCTCTACGTCTCCTTCCCTCTCTATTTATCTTTATATCCACTCTCCCTCTATTTACCCACCTCTCCCTCCATCACTATATATCTCAATTGTGTCTCCTCCCTACCTCTTTCCCTCTCTAATCTCTATCTCTCTTGTCCCCCCCTCTACTTGTCTCTCTCTCTCACACACACAAACACTCACCTCTATCCCCTCCCTTCCTATCCCTCCCCCCTCTCTAATTATCTATATCTCTCCTCTCTCTACACCTCCTTCCATTGCTACTTGTATTTATCTCTCCTCTCTATCTGTTTAGCTACCTCTACCTTTATCACTCTATATCTCACCTATGTTTCTCTACCTAGCTAGGGTGAATGGATTAAGGGTTGAGGATTGAGAATTGAGGGTTGAGGGTTTAATTTATAGGGTAGAGTGTAGAGGGTAGAGGGTAGATGGTAGAGGGTTTATGGGTTGAGGGTTGAGGGTAGAGGGTAGAGGGTTGAGGGATTAGGGTAAATATTTTACTTGGGTTTAAGGGTTTAGGTTTTAAGGGTTAAGGGTTTAGGGTTTAGGGTTGAGTTTTTAAGGGTTTAAGGGTTGATGGTATAGGGTTGACATATTAGACTAGAGAGGGAGGGATGGAGGGAGGGAGATATGGATGGAGAAGTGAGATAGAGATAAGTAGAGAAGAGTAAGGAGGGACAAAGATAGATGAGGGTTGAGGATCCAATGTATAGGTTAGAGAGGAGAGAGATAGAGGGATTGAGTGAGTGAGTAAGAGAGACCTGAGAGAGGGAGAGGGGGTATGAGGGAGAGAATTGAGATAGAGAGGGATGGAGTGGGAGAGATATAGAGGGAATAAGGGTAAAGGGTAGAGGGTAGAGGGTTTAAGGGTTAAGTGTTTAGGGTTTATGGTTAAGGGTAGAGGGGAAAGAGATAGATGGATTTATTGAGAGAGATAGAGACCTGACAAAGGGAGAGGGGTAGGTTGGAGAGGGTTGAGAGAGAGAGGAAGTGAGTGGGAGATAGATAGAGGGGGGAGAGATACCTAGGAGAGGGATAGGGGGTAGGAGGGAGAGACTTGAGAGAGAGAGGGAGGGAGTGGGAGAGAGATAGAGGGAGGTAGGGTTAAGGGTAGAGGGTGGAGGGTTTAAGGGTTTAGGGTTTAGGGTTAAGGGTAAAGGGGAGAGAGATAGAGGGAATGACTATGAGAGAGAGAGACCTAAAAGAGGGAGAGGGGGTAGGAGGGAGAAGGTTGAGAGAGAGAGGGAGGGAGGGAGTGGGAGAGAGATAGAGGGAGGGAGAGTTAAGGGTATAGGGTAGAGGGTTTAAGTTTTTAACGATTAAGTGTAGAGGTTTAAGGGTTAAGGGTAGAGGGGAGAGAGATAGAGGGAGTTAGTGAGTGATAGAGATAGACCTGAGAGAGGGAGAGAGGGTATGAGGGAGATACTTGAGAGAGATAGAGTGAGGGAGTGAGAGAGAGAGATAGATGGATGGAGTGTTAAGGGTAGATACTAGAGGGTTTAAGGGTTTAGTGTTGAAGGGTTCAAGGTTTAGGGTTTAGGGTTAAGGGTAGAGGAGAGAGAGATAGATGGAGTGACTAAGAGAGAGATATACCTAAGAGAGGGACAAGGGGTAGGAGGGAGAAATTTGAGAAAGAGAGAGGGAGTGGGAGAGAGATAAATGGTATAGGGTTAAGGGTAGAGGGTGGAGGCTTTAAGGTTTTAAGGGTTAAGGGTAGAGAGTTAAGGGTTAATGGTAGAGGGAAGAGAGATAGGAGTGAGTGAGAGAGAGACCTGAGAGAGGGAGAGGGGGTATGAGGGAAATAATTGAGAGAGAAAAATAGATATGGAGAGAGATATGCAGTGAGTGGGAGAGAGATATAGGATAGAGGGAGTCAGTGAGAGAGATACCTAAGAGAGGAAGAGGGGGTAGGAGAAATAGACTTGAGAGAGAGAGGGGGGGAGGGGTGGGAGAGAGATAGAGGTTATATGGTTAAGGGTAGAGATTAGAGTGTTTAAGGGTTTAGAGTTTAGGGTTAAGGGTAGAGGGGAGAGATAGAGGGAGTGACTGAGAGAGGGAGGGAGTGAGTGGGAGAGAGATAGAGGGTATATGGTTAAGGGTAGAGGATAGAGGTTCGAGGGTAGAGAGTTAAGGGTAGAGGGGAAGAGATAGGAGTGAGTGAGTGAGAGAAAACTGAGAGAGGGAGATGGGGTAAGAGGGAGAAACCTGAGAGTTAGAGAGAGGGAGGGAGGGAGTTGGAGACAGATAGAGGGTAGAGGGTTTAAGGGTTAAGGGTAGAGGGGAGATAGATAGAGTGAGTGAGTGAGAGAGAGAGACCTGAGAGAGGGAGAGGGGGTAGGAGGGAGAGACTTGAGAGAGAGGTGGGAGGAGTGGGAGAGTGATAGAGTGTAGAGGATTAAGGGTAGAGGGTAGAGTGTTTAAGGGTTTAGGATTTCAGGGTTAAGGGTTTAGTGTTTAGGGTTTAGTGTTTAGTGTTTAGGGTTTAGGGTTTAGGGTTTAGGGTAGAGGGAAGATAGATATAGGGAGTAAGTGTTAGAGAGAGAGACCTGAGAAAGGGAGAGGGGGTAGGAGGGAGAGTCTTGAGAGAGAGAGAGTGAGGTATGAGGGAGATTGTATATATCTACCCTCCCTCTCTCTCTCTCTCAAATATCTCCCTCCTACATGGGTATGTGCAAGATCATCATGGAAAAAAGAGGCCCTTAAGTGGCAATAAAATTTAGAAAAATCAGAGTTAGGCAACTTGACATAAAAAATTGAATAAGTTATCTATATTATTTCAAAAATATGTAAGAATATAATCTATATAAAATTGAATTTATTTTCTAAGCAACTAGGTTTATTTAAAAAATAAAAAAATATATTTGGTGAAAATTTGAAATTTCAATGCAGTAGTACTTAAATTTCAGGGAAAAAATAAAAAGTAGGTGTCTGTCTAACCACCCTAACCACAATAAAATGATAATATTTTTTTATAATATTTTATATATAAGTAGAGGACTCATGTCCCGATGTGATGCATATTGTTTTGTAATTGTTTTCCAAGTAAAAAATTAATTATGAATTTTTTATCAACTTTTAAAAGATATAAAAACTTGTACGTCTGACCACCTTAACTTGGTCAAAACTTCATGAAATTCAATTCCTCTTTTTTAATCCTATAGTATGTGAAGCATATAATGTGATGCATGTTTTGGATTCAAAAAATGTGATACCGTTTGAAAGCTATAGATGTTTGTCAATCAGCCTATTAGTCAGTACTTTAGTCATAATTTAAATATAAAGTGAATAATAATTATTTATTAAATTAAAAGTAAAGCATAATTTATATTGGTGGAAAGTTGAGAATCTCCTTTAAAAACCCTTTTCGTTTCATCAATTTTGGGTAAAAAAAAAGTCATCAGCCACATGGGTTATCATATGACTTACATATCACCACTTTTCGGCCCATCATGATCTTGCACATACCCACACCCTCTCCCTCTCTCAGATCTCTCTCTCTCACTCACTCCTATATCTCTCCCCTCTCCCCTCTACCCTTAACCCTTAAACCCTCTACCCTCTATCTTTTTTCCACTCCCCCCTCTCTCTCTCAAACATGTCCCTCCTACCCCCTCTCCCTCTCTTAGGTATCTCTCTCAATCACTCCTATCTCTCCCCCCTCTACACTTAACACTAAACCCTAAACCATCTACCCTCTACTCTTAACCCTCCCTCCCTCTCTCTCTCTCAAGTCTCTCCCTCCTACTGCCTCTCCCTCTCTTAGGTATCTCTCACTCACTCACTCGCTCACTCCCTCTATCTCACTCCCCTCTACCCTTAACCCTTAATCCTATACCCTTAACCCTTAACTCCTAGACCCTTAAACCCTTAACCCTAAACCCTAAACCTTTAACCCTTAAACCCTAAAACCCCTCCATCAACCCTCCCTCTCTCTCTCTCAAGCCTCTCCCTCCTACCCCCTCTACCTCTTTTAGGTATCTCTCTCTCAATCACTCCCTCTATCTCTCTCCCCTCTACCCTTAAACCCTCTACCCTCTACCCTCTACCCTTAACCCTACCTCCCTCTATCTCTCTCCCACTCCCTCCCTCTCTCTCCCTCAAGTTTTTCCCTCCTACCCACTCTCCCTCTCTCATGTATCTCTCTCACTCACTCCCTCTATCTCTCTACTCTCTACCCTAAACCCTAAACCCTCTATCCTTAACCCTTAAACCCTAAATCCTTAAACCCTTAACCCTCTACCCTTAATCCTAAACCCTTAACCCTTAAACTCTCTACTGTCTAACCTATACCCTTAACCTTCCCTCCCTCTATATCTCTCCCAATCCCTCCATATCTCTCTCTCAACCCTCTCCCTCTCTCAGGTCTTTCTCACTCTCAGTCACTCCCTCTATCTATTCCCCCTCTACCCTTAATTGTAAACCCCAAACACTTAACCCTTAAACCCTAAACCATTAATACTTCTATGCTCTACCCTTAACCCTCCCTCCCTCTATCTCTCTCCCACTCCCTCCCTCTCTCTCTCTCTAAAGTATCTCCCTCCTACCCCTATCCCTCTCTCAAGTATCTCTCTCTCAGTCACTCACTCCCTCTATATCTCTCCCCTCTACTCTTAACCCTCTACCCTATACATTGGATCATCAACCCTCATATATCTTTGTCCCTTCCTCCTCTTCTCCACTTCTCTCTATCTCACTTCTCCCTCCATCTCTCCCTCCACCCATACCTCTATCTCTATCCTAATCCCTCAATGATATAACCTCAACCCTTAAACCCTTAAACACTCAAACCTAAACCCTAAACCCTTAACTCTTAACCCCTAAACCCTAAACCCTTAAATCCTCTACCCTCTACCCTCAACTCAATATTCTCTACCCTCAACCATATACCCTAAACCCTTAAACCCTTAAACCTAATTAAACTCTCTACCCTAATCCATCAACCCTCAACCCTTAATCCCTCAACCCTTAAACCCTCTACCCTCTACCCTCAACCATTAAACCCTAATCCCTGAACCCCTATACCATCCACCCTATACATTATACCCTCAACCCTAATCCCTCAACCCTCTACCCTCAACCTTAAACCCTTGACCCTCAACCCTTAAACCCTCTACCCTCTATGCTCTACCCTATACATTAAACCCTAAACCTTGGGTAGGTAGGGAAACATAGGTGAGATACAAATTGATAAAGGGAGAGGTAGGTAAATAGAGTGAGAGGGGAGATAAATATAGGTAAAGAGGGAAGGACATGTAGAGAGAAGAGAGACAGATAGAATTAGAGATGGGAGGGAGGGTCAAGTAGGGAAGAGATAGAGGTGAGTGTTTGTGTGTGTGTGCAAGAGAGAGAGAGAGAGAGAGGTAGAGGGAGGGAGAGGAGAGATATAGAGTAGAGAGGGAAAGAGGCAAGGAGGAGACACAGTTGAGATATAGAGTGATTAAGGGAGGGGTGGGTAAAGAGAAGGAGAGGGGAGATAAAGATAAATAGAGAGGGAAGGAAATGTAGAGATAGATGATATATAGAGAGAAGTAGAGAGTTGAGTGATGGAGGGAGAGGAAAGGAGGAGATAGAGGTCAGTGTGTGTGAGAGGGAGAGAGAGGGAGAGGAGATAAAATGAGGGGAAAGAGATAAAGAGAGTATAGAGGGAAGGGGGAGAGATAGAGAATATAGAGGGAAGGAGAGAGTAAGAGAGAAAGAGAGGGGAGAGAGAGAGATAGGTAGAGATAGAGATAGGTAGAGATAGTGGTAGGTAGTGGAGGGAGAGGTAGGTAGAGAGGAAATGAGAGAGGGATGGATAGGAGGGAGAGAGGTAAGGAGGGAGAGTGATATGGAGAGACAATGGTGAGATAGAGAATAGAGAGGTAACAAGAGAATGAGAAAGAGAGATAAAGAGAAAGAGGAAGGTTGGAGTGAGGGAGAGGTAGAAAGGGATAGGTTAGATAGAAAGAGGGAAGGAGGGAAACATTGATAGAGAGAGAATGGTTATTTAGAGAGGAGGGAGAGAGAGGGAAGGAGGGAAAGTAGGAGAGATAGAATAGTGATTTAGAGAGGAAGGAGTGAGAGGTAGGGATAGAGATAATGGTGAGATAGAGAGAATGAGAGAGTGAGAGAAAGAGAGGGATGGAGAGACAAATACAGAGGTAGGTAGAGGAAGGGAGCTAGGAGAGATAGAGAGTAGAGAGGGAAAGAGGCAAGGAATGAGACATAGGTGACATAGAGAGGGATAGAGAGAGAGAGTGATGGAGGGAGAGTAGGTATAGAGAGGGAAAGAGAGAGGAGAGGGAGAGTAGAGAGGGGAGGGAGGGAGGGATAGGTAGGTAGGTAGATATATTTTTGTGTAAGTGAGAGAGATAATGGTGAGATAGAAAAAAGGATAAATTGAGAGAGAAAGAGGGAGGAGGGAGGGAGGGACAATAATGAGAGAGATTAGGAGGAAATACAAAAAGAAGGGGAGGAAGGGTGAGGTTAAGAGAGGGAGGGAGATGAGAGATAGAGAGAAGTAGAGTGGGAAGGAGGGAGGGAGGGAGGGAGGGAGTGTTAGGGAGGGATGTAGAGGTTTGTGAGAGAGAGAGAGATAGAGAGGAGAGAGTGAGAGTGAGGGAGATATAATTATGAGATAGAGAGGAGAGAGTTAGGGAGAAAGAGGGGGCACAGAGGGATAGAGAGGGATAGAGAGTGAGAGAGAGAGATGTAGGTAGAGGGAGGGAGAGGAGATATAGAGATTAGAGAGGGAAAGAGGTAGGGAGGGAGACATATGTGAGATACAAATTGATGGAGGGAGAGGTAGGTAAAGAGAGAGAGAGGGGAAATAAAGAAAAGTATAGAGGGAAGGAGATGTAGAGAGAGTTAGAAGAGATAGAGAGAAGTAGAGAGGGCAGGGAGGGAGGAAGATGTAGGGAGGAGATACAGGGGTGTTTGTGAAAGAGAGAGTGGAGAGAGGGAGGAAGGGAGAGAGAGAGAGGGAGTAGATAGATAAAGAGTGAGAGAGAAAGATGATACAAATTTCTAACTACTAAAATTTGACCTCATGATTACTGAAATTTGACGAAGTCTAAAATTTTTTAGATCTTCCAAAAACTAGAATTTGCATTATAACTCCTAGAGATCTGAAACCACTCTGAAGCATCCTACCTATATACATGGAATATAACTTAAAGTATAAGAAATTAAATTTCCATATGTAAATTTGGCGCTAGCAAAATGAAACAACCCATTTGGCGAGCACCAAATTTCGCACTCACCAAATGGGTTGCATTGGGAAATACCAACCCAATGGGTTGTATTTTGCATTGTGCATCCAACCCAAAGTTTTGGACAACCATTTCATGCAAAAGATGTGAGTTTTTGAAAGGGTAACAAAATTTCACACATTTTTTTTTGTGCTCACCATCATGTTTGCACATCTTTCAATGAAAGTTTATAAAAAAATCATGATGGATTTAACCTCTACCAGCTATCTAAATATATAATTCTTTTTTTGTTTTCATTCAATTAAGGTTTTGATCCATAACTTCTCTTGTAAATGCCTTCGTTTTTGTTCAAAACCAACATGTGCTATTTTTAGGATAGATTTTTACTTGTTCATCGAAATGTGAAACAAATTACATATTTTAAAACTAGACTCAATTCTACACATGATGAAAAAGAATTCAATTTTCGATTAGTTTTCAAAAACTTTAGGGGGCAGTGAGCTCAAATTTTAGATTTTCAGGACATTACTTTAAAAATTCATAAAATATTATATATTCATTGAAAAAATTATCAGCAAGAATGAGGATAAACTACATGGTGTTAGCTAATTTCTCACCATTTATATTTTTAAAATTCTAAAATAAAGTTAATCAAAAAGGGGGGAGCCCTCAGGCACTATGCTATTTTTTTTTATAAAAATAGGACCTGTTTCCCCCCACTTTTTGAGACCCTTAATCTTCATTAATTTCAAAAAATAATAGTAGCTTAGAAACTAGACTCAGAGAACTTCAACTTTTTTTCTTGCTGCATCTTGAAATATTGAGCATAACCATCTTCATTTTCTCATGCAAATCTGATTTTGCTGATTTCAAAAAAAGTGACATCTTAAGAGCCAAAATTGTGTCACAGATCCATGCACTTACCTTGATACATAAATATATAAGATATTTATGAACATTTGAGAAATATTTAATATAATTTATAATGATTACTTTCCATGATCCATATTTATTTCCTAAGTATTGATACCACATTCTAACACAAACTCTAATCCTTCTACTATTGTTGTGCCTAAGATATAAAAACTATTGGATGTTGTGGTTGTGTTGCCTATATGTGGTGGTCATTGATGTCAACACTATTACCATTGATGTTTTTGAAGGTTGTATATGTCGAGGATATTGAGAAAATTATAATAAATATGTTGCAGGTTGTTTGTGAAGTTGTGAAGTTCAGTGTGGTGTAAAATTTAGTATGTGTGTATTCAGAAGTTGCGCTTTAAATATTTTTTTGTTGAGTCTATCTAGTTTATACTCCATAATTTTCAAAGGTGCGCATCAAGATCTATACAAGTTGTGTGTTTTTATGTTCCTACAATTATTCTGTTACTGTAGTTGAGCTTTCTGGAAGAAGAGAATGTGATTCTGGTAATTCTAGTTGTTGTATATGCTCGTGTGATGTTAGTTGATGTTTCTAGATCATTCTCTATCCTTGCTGCACATTCATGTTGATTGGTGTGATTGTGATCAAATATTTTTCAATTCTATGTTCGGGTTTTCATGTTCTTGGTCGACATGATGGTTGTAGCATGCTATGGATCCTGGTGGATTAATCTTTTAATATTTGGAATTTTCAAGGAAGTTGATTTAAGTCTTCATTATGTTATGACCGACTTCGGTTGGTGCGCATTGAGATTTGTTCATGAATTGGGCCGACAAATTTTTTAAGGTAATTCCATGAAGTGGATATATAAGAGTAATTGTTTCTTCATTTTGAAGTGTGTGAGGTGTGCTAAATGTATGTATGACAAATGCCAATGTCAAATGTGTAAATAAATATCAAATACTTTGATTGGAAAGCAGAGTGTGAGGAAGATTGAACCAAGTGTGAAGAAGTATTTTTTATTGAATCCTTCTTGTGCTAATTTTGTCCTTGATGACAATTTGTATTACATCTGGCATCTTGGTTGTTACTTTCTGAGTTGATCTACTTTTCTATTTGGCACATTTCCTTCATTGATTATATTATATTTGGTGGATTTGATATCTTGGCTCCATGTACAAATCGCGGTTGAGGTATTCTGGGTATAGGTTCTATGTTCCATTATTTAGGTGACATGTTTTTGTTTTGATAAATTTGTGTTTCAGTATTTCACTTGATTACAAGTGATTGGAATGATCAATTCTTCTACAGGTTGATTAATTATGTCTTGATCAATAACAAGCATCTTGATATTCTTCAAAGGTATATTTCTCTATTCTCAGTCAGTGGCATTGGTACAAGGAATATTCGTTAATATTTTGAGCTCTCGGTATTCATCTTTTGGCATATTATAGGGGTTTGATCACTATTGTGTTTATGGTTTTGAGATACTCTTTGATCATTCCTTCTCTCTTCATACATTGTAATTGGCATGGGATTATGGCTTTGTGAACTATGCATGAATTCAGTATTTATCTCTTCACAAGGTTTTGGATAATATTTGGCACATTATATTTTGTTATAATGAGGTGGATATTGTATTGTTTTTAATTGATATCTCTTGGCATTGGCCATTATATTTGGCACACTATATTCTATTGGATTTCTATGTGATGGAAAATCGGCTTTGGTTAAAGGTTTAAATGTTTGATCTCTCACTAGCATTTACAACAGGTCTAATGTTTGACATTTATTTGGGCCTAAAGGCCAACAATAAGAAAAAGAATTGATAATTATGTTAATGTCACATTGGATGTGACCGAACCTTGTTTTGTAACGCCCCGCCACACAACCCTAGAGGATGTTGCAAACAACTACTGGTTTCTTTCATTACAGGGGTGCAACTACTTACATAATCCCATAGGAACATTCAATTCCAAACTCATGGGATACGTATCAAAACTTCCCAACCATAGCCTCCTATCGGGTTTCTTTCATGCTACTCTTTTCCACAGAGTTCATCATGCTATAGTAGAAGCCATGAACACGTGATCGCTTAACAACTCCACTGACAATTCGCAAGGACAATACAGTGGGAACGAATGTACCCAGAGAACCCAGTGTTTAAACCTAGGCTTTGATACCATATGCAACACCCCATCACGCAACCCTAGAGGATGTTGCAAACAACTACTTAAATAGGCTAATTTTTTATTTTATTTTTGTGTGTATTGCATGCCACCCAACCAAGTGGAACCCAAAAGGCCCACCCCCCGTGCTAGGAGATATTAACAAGGAATCCTAGCCAAGACAATCTACCTCTAGATGCAGGCTAAATCACCACTAAACCAAACTGACACCTCCAATGACATGTACCACACAATCACACCACAAGTACAACCCAAGTACCACATACGTACAACATAAGTACAACACAAGAGCATCACAAGTACCTCCCAAGTACATCTCTACATGGTCACATTGCTTCCAGAAATAGAGCAGATCAAGTATGTTAAGAGAACCATACACATAATAATCGAGTACCAACTATGGTCACATCAGGTATGTTAAGGAAACCATACCCACAATAAACAAGAACCAACAGTTATCCTAGACAGAGTGTCATCACATAGCTTGTCATGGGTTATCCTCTAGGATCCTTCCTAAGCTCTGGCCCCCACAAGAAAAGGTTATCCTGGTGACCTTTACTAAATCTCGGCCCCCATACTCACTCATGCGGAGCCAAATACCTTTCGTACAGACAAGATAGATGACCTTTCCATTCCAAGCCTTCCCACTCATCCCAAGTCTAAATGAGCACTTGTGTCTATGAGTGGGGTAAAGTTATCTTGATTAGTGAGAAGTTATTCCTAATCTTCTAAGTATTGTTTTAGTTATCACTTGATTAAACTACTTCTGAAGGTTATCCTAGATACCTCTTCTGGGCTTTGGCCCCTACGAAAGCCACTCTTCTACTTGACAACACACATACCATCCAAACACCAAGGGTACCAAAGTGCAAAAAACAAGATAACACGTCCACTCCTTTCTCAAGAGGCGACATAAGATAAACCATCTCCAAACACCAGAGGTAAAAACATAACAAAGTCACTCTTTACAAGGGGGCATAAATTACAAAACCCACTCCTTTCACAAGAGGCACAAAAAATTCTCATTTGTAGAAACCGGGTATAACATGGACATAACTTCATGCACTACCCAAGGGAATTAACAAACAGTCGACATCACAAGACGACAACTCCCAACCTCTAGGGTCCTCTAGAAGACCTACGAATAAAACACTTATTTAACCCAGTTCCCTAACAAGAGCACGAAGGGAATAATCACTGAAGCACATGAAATAAACTACCTTTGAATATTCTAAATCCATTTATGATGCTAACATTCAGTACTTACTTGCCTTGAGAAAATTTGAACTAAATAACGTCTTTTCAAGAAAAGGAGAAATTAACTCTAATAATCTAATTTCCTCACTTGCATTTAAATTATGCTAGATTAAATAGTTAATTTCACATAGCAAAATACACTGCTTTCAAAATAAATATTGTTTCTTCAGTTTTAAAAAAATCATTATTTCTCCTTGCAAATTGAATCATCTTAAAAAAAATCAATTAATATTGCTTATTTAAAAATAATACTTCCAACTCCAATAATTGTTTTATTAAATATGATAAACTAAATCCATTAATATGACTATAACATAATGGTCTAAAATTTTCTCAATTAAATTAAAACAATTAAATTTAAATCATACCTTTGTTTACTCATCCACTTAATATATATTTATATAATAATATTTTAATATTATATATATAAATAATATTAAATATAAAATAAAATAAAAGATATTATAAGTTTTTTTTTTTTTTGAAATGAAATAACCCTAATCCGCGCCTCAAGTCATGAGTCGTTTTAGGGCAGGGACGGTCGTGTGAATCTTGGGCCATGTGCCGCATTTTAGGGCCGACCACGTTTTACATTATCGGGCGGGGTTTAAGGTGTGGCGACGACTATTATAGGCCGCGGGTTGAAGGGGCGGTGGTGGTGGCAGAGCCGACCCTTAGGGTCATCAGCAACTATGCATAGTCGCACCCATAGTGGTGGCTCAACTGTGCTTAGCACAACCGGCCACCATTGTGGTAGCGGTGGTGCCAAGCCACCACAGGCCAAAGGGGGTGGCTGGTGCGGCTCCCCACAGTGCCTCCATGGGGCGCTGTGGGTCGAGCCCCAGCTGCCCAACAACATAAAATTTATTTTATTAAAAAAAATTTAGATACCCTTTTTTTTATAAACAAAACATTTATTGCAGATTTTTTAAATCCGCCCCCTCCCCTATAGGCTTTTTGCACAAATTTTTAACAATAGATTTTATTCTATTTAATTTTTTTAAAAGGAAATTTATACATAAACATAGATCTATAACATATATTTATATATATATATATATATCTCATAATATATATATTTGTATAACCATTTTCACCACAGAAATAGCAAATAAATTGAGAAACCTAAGTTGAAAACAACCAGCTACAGCTAAGAACACCATTTTTTTTTATAGAGAAATTTATTTTCAAACAGTGTTTTTCTTTCCTTTCAAATTTTGAATCAAGAATCAAGATGGGTTTTTCTATTTTGTTTTTACATAATTCAGTTGAGTTTCCAAGCTATGAGTTTGCAAACAACAATTTCAAAACATGAATCTTTTCAAATTCAATAAACAATTAAATAACATGAACCTAGTATGCAAGAATTTGGAGAAGATCCAGATGTTGCCCAGTTCCTTGCTTGGATTCCCTCTTCACATCAGCCATTTTTACAACTTCAATCCAAAAACCCACAAAACCAACAATCCCACCTCCTTCTATTTCCATCTTTTCCAAAGTTTTATGATCCTCCAAAATTGTGATGCAAATTAAAACATAAGGATAAAACCCTAAAAATTCAACAACCACCCCCATAAATTCTCCAAAACAGAAAATGCAAGTATTTCAATTTCTTCAATTTTTTGAATTCAACTTTCAAATTTGACTTTTTTTATCATTTTCATAATTTTCAATTTCAACAATATAACAATAACTTCAACATAAATAAATTAAATTCTTTCAACATCATAAATTTAATTAATTAATAAATAGATTTAATCAACAATTAAATTATTTTATTAATTAAATTAAATTAATAATAAAATAAATTATATTTCAACATAATCTAAGAACAAATTAATCCACAACTTAAATACATTAAGCCATTTAATTACCCTTTTCTTATAACGAAGAGAGGGAACAATATTCGAAGCAACACAACCCAACAGACACCTGATGACATACTAGGACTAGGGTGATGACCTGGCATGAAAAACCTAGCTACTATCTCCCAATCGAATACCGTTGGGCATTGAACACGCTCCAACCTGTGAAACCAGGTGGAGTCGATGTTTTGTACTTGTCAGCCTGAAAATCAAGTAAACAACAACATATAATATGAACAACATAAAATACACACCATGAAGAGGAAATCTCAGAATCGCAGGGCACTCGCAAGCGAGTGATGTGATCCATCCCCTTCACCAACACAATATTAATAACTGTCAAATCTAACATCATTAATATAATCAAAAGCATAAACATAATTAATTCAATTATCCACTATGCTAATCCAAAGCGTACCATAATGATAACATCAGAAAAATACACCATCACACCAAAATATAACATTTGCATCACTTGATAGATAATGATCAAATAACAACTGAGTTCTAAGGCAAAGCACCAACATAAAATAAGGCCTAACCAAACAGAACACTGTTTGATCAAAAGAGAAAAATGAAGGGGTCTTACATGTTCATTGGGAAGTCGGCATTACACATACATAGTCTTTGATTCAGGCAAATGAGTTGGTCGATGATTTCACAATGACTAAAACAGTCAAATTTTATCATGCCTGTCGGCATGTCTATCTTTGAACTGGCCACGGATTTCAAACATCATTATCATGAGTTTTTTTGTCTTTTTGATGACTCTCCTTTCGGACTCCAAATGCTATCGCATTTTACAAAGGATTACATTTTGTTTGGATGGAAGCTTAGGTGAAAATATTACTTCCTTGCTCGAGGGTCTCAAACCCTACTCTGGCCGCCACCATGGAATCATTCCTTTGGTCATTTCATTGTTATCTTTGGTGTTCTAATCTTGGATAGCATATGGGGAGGTGAGAAGACCATCACTATGGTCATTTGGTGTGTCTGCTTCTCGTTGACTACTTATGGGGTGAGATTGGAAGGTATTGTGGCCATTTCTTCCTCTGTAGGACTACTAAACTCCTTGTGATAACAACCTCATTACTTTTATCATGTATTCATCCTTAGTCTGGTTTGCAGATCCATTACTTTATAGTCAAGGTTATTATGAGCTAAGTTTTTCTCTCTTATACAAAGTGAAAAATGAAAAATGTCTATTCCTTTGAAGAGAAAAGTCTGAAATGTTTATTTTAAAAAAGGTGACTGCAACTCTTTTAATGATCATCATGACAGTTTTAAAAGGTTCTATGATTTCTGGTTGTGGTAAAATCATAATATCCTCAAATATCTTTAGTTTATCACCTAGATTCATTTTTAACGATTCTTGGTTGCATTTTTCTTAAGGTTATCTTATATTTTTGGTGAAACAAGTTTTTGAGTTTGTGGGTCATCTTGAATGCTTCAAAATTCTTCAGTTTCTTATCTGGATTCGTTGGTAACTACTATTATATGCATTATTACTTGTTTTCAGTTGCATTGTTGTTACTGACAGGGTAAAATGGATATTATTCTTATTTTTAAAAGATGTGTTCTTACTGTTTTGGGTAAGCACTGCATGTGTAGGCCGCTTGTGAACAAAAGTTTAGTTACACCTCTATTTTTGGAACTGCTATTCTATTCTTGTTAGAAAGAAACAATCTATCTCTGAGGGACACGTTATATACTAAAACTGTTGATTGACAGTAGTAATTATAACCTAGAAACTATCTTTGTACAATTCCTCAAAAGTGGAAAAAAGAGAAACAGTTGATATACTTCCTAGAATGTAATGATGAAAACTGAAAATAGTTGAAAACAAAGAGATTAGGGTTTGATCATTATAGAAAAACCTAAAAACAAAGAGCGTAGTTCTTTTCATGCAAGGGAGTTAGGGTAATTATATTTTTATGCTAAAAATTTGGAACACACAGTGTGTTGTCTGTTCTATATTTGATATAATGAAAGATTGAAAGAGAAAGAGTGAGAAAAAGAAAGAAAGGTCATATCAATGTAATGCAATTTGATGAGAAGTTGTATTGAAACTGTAACTAGATTATTTTCCTCAAGTTGTATCAAGATTTGATAATGAATGGAACTCTGAAGAGTCATTCTTTACTCTTGAGAATTCTATGGATTGTCTGTCAAGAGGCACTTGACAGAAATAAGAGAAATAGAGAGATCTTCTATATCATTGTATGTTATATTGAAAAAAATAGAAAATGGGTTGGTGCTCCTTGAGATTGGTTTCTCTAAATAGAGGGGTTGGTGCTCCTTGATTCGGTGCTCAGAAATTTGCCATTGAGGCATTGTCAAAATAATTATTGAAATGAAAGCCTAAAAAAGGTAGTAGGTTTAGGAGTGGTTTTCCACTCGACATATCTTGTGTCTATTTTTGTTTTTTGATTCATTTGTTTTAGTGCTTTACTACTTTAAAATGCAATGTTACACTACTCATTTCAGTTTATATGATTGCATTTGAATACTTGAATGAGTCTATCATTGATAAATGAGAACATATGTATGGTTCTTTTAAGTTTCAGTTAAATTTGTTATAAAAGTTATAAACATTGATTCACCCCCCCCCTCTCAGTGTATTTTCACTCCAACAATTGGTATCAGAGCCTAGGGTCCTCTAATAGGTCTTTCCAACCTAGGATTGATTCTAGACTTGGAGTCTATTCAAAATCTTTCAAGCTCATGAAGGTACTTCCATGACTAGAGCTCCATTATTTGATGTAACTGATTATGTATTCTAGAAAATCAGAATGGAGACTTATTTAACTTCTATTGACCTTGATGTCTGGAGCATAGTATTGTCTGGGTACACTATACCAGCTACTTTTCCAACTACTTCTGATGAAAAGAAAATATATGAAACCAATGCAAGAGAAAATCATGATCTTTTGTGTGCTCTGACTAAAGATTTCTTCATCAAAGTCATGCACTATAGTTCTGCTAGTGAAATCTAGATTAAACTTGAAACTATCTATAAAGGAAATGAAAAGGTAAAATAGTCTAAAGTCCTCACTCTAAAACACCAGTTTGAAGAACTAAAAATGAGGGACGATGAAAAAGTAGCTGACTACTTTTTGAGATTTGATGAAATAGTAAATGCAATGAAGGGTCTGGGAGAAGAAGTCAAGGAATTTGATGTTGTAACCAAGGTCATCAGAACCTTACCAAAAAAAATTGAAGCTAAGATAGCTACTCTAGAAGAAAATAAACACTTTACCCAGCTTACCCTTGACAGCCTACAAGGCACTCTGATTGCCTATGAAATGATGATTAGTAAAAACAACACCACTACAAAAGAAGGAGACTTTAATGTTGAAAGGAAAGAAAGGGATGAGCTCCCTAAATCAGAATTTTTTGATTCTAAAGAATCCCACTTTGTGAGGAAACTCAAAAAGGGTTTTGGAAAGTATAAGGGAAAACTTCCCTTCAAATGCTTCAACTGTGGAAAAATAGGCCACTTTGTTGCAAAGTGCCCCTATGGTGACACAAACAGTGATAACGAAAAATCTGAGAAATTTGCCAAGAAAAAGGCTTATAGACCCAAATAGAAATTCAATTTCAAAAAGAAGAAAAGTGTGTTCAGCAAAAATGAAACAGACTCTGAATCTAAAGATTCTTTAGATGAAGAGGATGAAAATCTATTCATGGCTGAAATCATTAAACATGATGAAACTAATAGCAATGATGCTGAAGAAGGCGAAGTGGATTATGAAGGAGAACTGAAATGTGCTCTAAAAGAGCTGAGGAAACTTAAAAAAAATATGCGTGCTCAAGAATAGAATACTGCTCAAGATAGTTCATAGGAGTAACTCATAAATCTTGAGACAATTTCATTAAAAACTCAACTTGAATAATCCAAGAGATTTGAAGATTGTCTTCGCATTGGCATAAGTTTTAAAGACCAAGAAATTCAAAAACTTGAACATGAGATTGTAGATCTCAAGAAGACTATTGAGAAATATGAAAGCACTCTTAAACTAAATGACATGCTCAGTAAACAAAAACTGAACAATGATAAAAATGGAATTGGTTTTGTGAAAGGTGAATGTTCAAATAACAGTTCAAAGGACAATGTTGTGGCTGGAAACAAAAGTCCTGAACTCAAACATCCTGATTTTGACAAGGATCATATTCATCCTTTTAGGAGCAACAAAATGGTTTATAACTCCTACCCTCTCTTTTATGGGTATTGTTACTTCTGCAATAAATTTGGTCACAAAGTGAACTCTTGCAGATTTATGAATTCTAGAACTCCTAGATTTGGCTTTAGGAAGAATCATAGTTTTGCAAGACAGATTAGATGTTTCACATGCAAGTCTTTGGGTCATTCTGCTAAGCAATGCAATGTTGATCAGCAGAATAAATAACTGAAAACTATCAAAGTCTAGAAACCCAAAGTTGTTAACAACATTAAACAGACTATGCTTGTTCAAACTACTTTCCACTCCAAGAAAAAGGACTTATGGGTCCTGGACAATGGTTGTTCAAACCACATGATTGGTGACAAATAAAAATTTACTAATCTAGAAGACTATGTTGGTGGATATGTAAAGTTTGGAGACAACTCTAAAATTCAAATCAAAGGTAGAGGTTCTATTTTTCTGAATGAAGACACTCCTATTTACAATGTATACTATGTAGAAGGATTAAAACATAAGCTTTTGAGTGTCAGTCAAATCTGTGACAGTGGCTATCAAGTCCTGTTCACTTCACAGGGATGTGAAATTAAAAGCCAGTCTGGAAAAGTTGTTGTTGTTGGAAGAAGGACCAAAGGAAATGTCTACAACTTACTTGACACCTCTGGACATGAAAACAATCAAGGTATATGCTTAATGAGTTATTTTGAATAAATTTGGTTGTGGCACAAGAGACTAGACCACATTAATTTTGACAATATGGTTAGAATTAGCAAAAAATAGAATGTAAGAGGTCTGCCCATTCTTAGAAAACCTGACAATGTTGTTTGTAAAGAGTGTCTCAAAGGAAAGCAAACTAAGGTAAGCTTTAAATCCAAGGAACACTCCTCTACTAAACCTCTGCAAATTGTTCATACTGACTTATGTGGTTCTACAAGGACTAGATCTATCAATGGTGAGAAATATTTCATGCTATTCGTTGATGACTACTCTCGTATGATATGGGTTACCTTTCTCAAGAATAAATCAGAAGCTTTTGAACATTTTAAAGTTTTTAGAAAACTGGTAGAAAGAGAGACAGATTTAAAATTGAGGTATCTGTGCAATATATTTTTGAAAGACTTCGGTCTATATTGGCAGTTGTCTCTCAATCTTTGTTATCTTAATCAGTCTATCTTAGTGATAGGGGGAGCTGGTTAGCTCTTCCTACAACTCATACTTTTCTGCTCAAAGGTTACTTCTATAGTTTATTAACAATTTTGGTTTATCTGGTTTAGCTTCCCTTTATCCTTGTGTCAAAAAGGGGGAGAATTATGTGCATTCGGTTATAGTTAATTATTTTGGCTTGGTGGCTCAGTTTTTCCATCAAGGACAAAGGGGGAGTTTTTTGAATCCCTCTTGTGCTATTTTTGTCCTTGATGACAATTTGTATTACATCTGGCATCTTGGTGGTTACTTTCTAAGTTGATCTTCTTTTCTGTTTGGCACATTTAATTCATTGATTATATTATATTTGGTGGCTTTGATATCTTGGCTCCATGTCCAGATCTCAGTTGAGGTACTCTGGTTATAGGTTCTATGTTCCATTATTCAAGTGACATGTTTTTGTTTTGATAAATTTGTGTTTTAGTATTTCACTTGATCACAAGTGATTGGCATGATCAGTTCTTCTACAGGTTGATTAATTATGGATTGATCAGTAACAAGCATCTTGATATTCGTCAAAGGTATATTTCTCTATTCTCAGTTAGTGGCATTGGTACAAGGAATATTTGTTAATATTTTGAGCTCTCGGTATTTAGCTTTTGGCATATTATAGTGGTTTATCACTATTGTGTTTATGGTTGGTTTTGAGATACTCTTTGATCATTCCTTCTCTCTTCGTACATGGTAATTGGCATGGGATTATGGCTTTGCGAACTCTGCATGAATTCAGTATTTATCTCTTCACAAGTTTTTTGTATAATATTTGGCACATTATATTTGGTTGTAAGGAGGTGGCTATCATATTTCTTTTAATTGATATCTCTTGGCATTTTCCATTATATTTGGCACACTATATTCTATTGGATTTCTATGTGATGGAAAATTGGCTTTGGTTAAAGGTTTAAATGTTTGATCTCTCACTAGCATTTGCATCAGGTCTAATGTTTGACATTTATTTGGGCCTAAAGGTGGACAACAGGTAAAAGCATTGGTAATTATGTTAATGTCACATTGGATGTGACTGACCCTTGTTCATTGGGAAGTTGACATTACACATACTTAGTATTTGATTCGGGAAAATCAGTTGGTCGATGATTTCACAATGACTAAAATAGTCAAATGTTATTATGCTTGTCAGCATGTCTATCTTTGAACTGGCCCTGGATTTCAAGCATCATTATCATGATTTTTTTTCTCTTTTCGATGACTATCCTTTCAAACTCCAAATTCTATCACATTTTGCAAAGGATTACGTTTTGTTTGGATGGAAGTTTAGGTCAAAATATTACTTCCTTGCTCGAGGGTCTCGAACCCTACTCTGGCCGCCACCATGGAATCATTCCTTTGGTCGTTTCATTGTTATCTCTAGCGTTATAATCTTGGATAGCATATGGGGGAGGTGAGAAGACCATCACTATGGTCATTTGGTGTGTTTGCTTCACGTCGACTAGTGATGGGGTGAGATTGGAAGGTATTGTTGTCATTTCTTCCTCTGCAGGACTGGTAAACTCATTGTGACAACAACCTCATTACTTTTGTCATGTATTCATCCTTATTCTAGTTTGCAGATCCGTTACTTTCCAGTCAAGGTTATTATGAGCTAATTTTTTCTCTCTTATGCAAAATGAAAAATGAAAAACGTTTATTCCTTTGAAGAGAAAATTTTGAAATGTTTATTTTAAAAAACGTGACTACAACTCTTTTAAAGATCATCATGATGGTTTTAAAAGGTTCTATGATTTCTGGTTGTGGTAAAATCATAATATCCTTGAATCTCTTCAATTTATCACTTGGGTTCATTTTTAACGGTTCTTGGTTGCATTTTTCTGAAGGTTATCTTATCTTTTTGGTGAAACAAGTTTTTGAGCTTGTGGGTCAGCTTGAATGCTTCAAAATTATTTAGTTTCTTACCTGGATTCATTAGTAACTACTATTATATGCATTATTACTTGTTTTAAGTTGCATTTTTGTTATTGATAGGGTAAAATGGATATTATTCTTGTTTTTAAAAGATGTGTTCTTACTATTTTGGGTAAGCACTGCATGTGCAGGCCGATTGTGAAGAAAAGTTCACTTACACCTCTTATTTTGGAACTGTTGTTCTATTCTTTTCAGAAAGAAATAATCTATCTCTGAGGGACACAGTATATTTTGAAACTATTGATCGATGGTAGTAATTGTAACCTTAAAACTATCTTTGTACAATTCCTCAAAAGTGGAAAAATGAGAAACAATTGATATATTTCCTAGAATGTAATGATGAAAACAAAGAGATTAGGGTTTGATCATTATAAAAAATCCTAAAAACAAAGAGGGTAGTTCTTTTCATTCATGGAAGTTAGGGTAATTATATTTTTATGTTTAAAATTTGGAAAACACAGTGTGTTGTCTGTTCTGTATTTTGTATAATGAAAGATTGAAAAAGAAAGAGTGAGAAAAACAAAGAAAGGTCATATCAATGTAATGTCGTTTGATGAGAATTTGTATTGACACTGTACCTAGATTATTTTCCTCAAGTTGTATCAAGATTTGATAATGAATGGAACTTTGAAGAGTCATTCTTGACTCTTGAGAATTCTATGCATTGTCTGTCAAGAGGCACTTGAGAGAAATAAGAGAAACAGAGAGATCCTCTGTATCATTTTATGTTCTATTGAAAAAAATAGAAAAGGGGTTGGTGCTCCTTGAGTTGGTGCTCAGAAATCTACCATTGAGGCATTGTCAATATAATTATTGAAATGAAACCTTGAAAAAGGTAGCAGGTTCAGGAGTGGCTTTTCTACCCCAAGAAGGTTTTCCACTCGGCATATCTTGTGTCTATTTGTGTTTCTTTGATTCATTTTTTTTAGTGCTTTACTGATTTAAAATTCAATGTTACACTACTCATCCCAGTTTATATGATTGCATTTGAATACATGAATGAGTCTCTCATTGATAAATGAGAACATATGTATGGTTCTTTTCAGTTTCAGATATATTTGTTAAAGTTATAAACACTGATTCACCCCCCCTCTCAGTGTATTTTCACTTTAACATTTTTGTGCCTAACCAGAACTATAATCAGGCTTTTGAAGAAGCTAATTTCTCAATTCATATTCTTTAGATGGTTTTAATCTAAATGTTTTTGTAAGGTAGTGAGCCTTCCCATTTGAGCAATGAGCTCTAGGCAGTGTGCCTAAATGCATGTGCATTCCTTATTCATTTTCATTATACTTATAACAGGGTGTAATCTTGTGGATTAACCTCCACTGTGTTTTTTCCCCTAACAGGGTTTCCACGTATAAAATATTGGTGTTCTTATGTTTCTGATGTGTTGTTGATTCATGATTTCATTGTTAATTATCAGATCTAAGATTAGAGCTTAATAAGATTGAATAAGTTTTAAATTTTGTGACAATTGATTCACCCCCACTCTCAGTTATCTCTTCCTGTTTTACCAACAAATGGTATTAGAGCAAGTTCCTCTGAAGAAGCTTAACATCTTGAGGTGATCTAAGATGGCATCAAACAAGAAGCATAGTCCTAGATTCAATGGAACAAACTACTCTCCGTGGAAGGTCAGAATGGAGTTTCATTTGAAGTGCATTGGTGATCCCTTCTGAAAGATTACAAAGAACAAATATGTTATTCCTCAGAATGGTCCTTCTATTCTTGATGAGATCAAAGAAGAAACAAATACTAGGGCTATACAATAATTATTGAGTGCTTTGACAGATTTAGAGATTACAAATGTGATAGGTCTAAGAACAACATATGAGATCCGGAAGAAGCTAGAAATATTGTATGAAGGAGATGCACAAGTGAAGCTTGCTAAGCTACAAAGTCTAAAAGGTAAGTGGGGAAAAATGAAAATGAGTGAAGATGAAAACATCATTTCTTTCATGCAAAACATAAATGAACTAGTGATGGTCATTAGATGTGCTAGTGGAATTTTGGATGAAGAAGAGATTGTGGTTAAAGTGCTCAGATCATTGCCTACTTCTTACAAGATGAAAGCTCATGCTATTGAAGAACTCGAGAAACTAACAAATGTGACAAGAGATATGTTGATTGGTAAGCTTGCTACCTTTGAATTGAGTGAATTTGGTGAATCTACTCCTAAGACCAAATCTGCATTCAAAGGTATTGTATTCGAAAGAAACCGAGAAAGATATGATTTGGGAGAAAGCTCTAGAAATACATTCAAGTATGAAGATGATATGAAACAAATTGAAGATGAAGTAAGAGAGTTAGAAGAGCTAGAAGCATTGATTGTGAAAAGAGAAGCCAGAGGTCAAGGTAAGTATAAAGGAAATTTTCCTATTAAATGTTTCTATTGTAGTAAGATAGGTCATTTTAAATCGAGCTATCTTGAAAGAGTTCCTAGGTTCAGACCTGATAAGTATAGATTTGAAAAGAAATGTTATTATGCTGAAGAAGGTGTTACTGATGATGAATCTAATAAAGAAAATGGAAATGAAGATGGATGGGTATTGATTTCTATCAAGGAAAATGGTATGGTGTCCACTGAATCTACTAATGATAATAATATTGAGAAAGCTCTTGTAGCCAAAATTGAAGAAAAGGATGAGTGGGTGATTGACAGTGGATGCTCACATCATATGACTAGTGACAAAATCAAGTTTATAAGCTTGGAGAAATATGACGGTGGTGTTGGAAGATTTGGAGATGACAATGCTGGTGTGATTTGTGGCAGAGGCACTATTTCTCTTGGTGGTAAATATAATATTGTTGATGTCCTTTATGTTCAAGGATTAAAGCATAACCTGTTGAGTGTTGGATAGATGCTAGACATGGGATACAATCGTTAGTTCAAAGATGGTAATTACAGGATATTAGGAAGTTCCAGAAATATAATTGCTTCAGGTACAAAGACAAGAGGTAATATTTTTCACCTAAGTGTTGCTAGTGAAATTTGTTTAATTGCTCAAGTTGATGTAAGTTGGTTATGGAATAGGAGGTTGTGTCATGTGAATTTTGATAACATTGTCAGAGTAAGCTCCATTCATGCAATTAGAGATCTTCCTAATTTAGTGAAGTATACTAAAACCATATGCAAGGAATTTTAGATGGGAAAGCAAACTAGAATTATTTTTGGAGCAAACAACATCATTATAATGGAGTACTGGAGCTGGTGCATACTAATTTATGTGGTCCCTCTAGAATTAGAAGTATACAAGGAGAAAGGTACTTTATGTTGCTTATTGACGATTACTCTAGGATGATATGGGTTGCTTTCTTGAGAGAAAAACATGAAGCATTAGAAATTTTCAAAAGTTTCAAAGCTATGGCCGAGAATGAGATAGGTTTAAAGATTAAATGCTTAAGGTCAGACAGAGGTGGTGAATTCACTTCCCGGGAGTTCAATTATTTATGTGAAGAGCATGGAATCAAAAGATAGTTATCTACTCCCCGGACCCTTCAACAGAACGAATTTGTTGAGAGAAAGAACAGAACAATTCTAGATGTTGCTAGAACTATGATGTTGGAAGGTAATGTTCCTCATATCTATTGGAGAGAATTTGTAATAACTGTTGTATACATTATCGAGTAGGTGAATGTCAATGGTAATTTTGGTAAGACTCTTTTTGATTTGTGGTTTTGGTTATAAGCGTACTATTAAATATTTCAAAATCTTTGGAAGTAGATGTTATATTAAGAGAGATGAAGATATTGAAAATTTTGATGCTAGGAGTGATGAAGGAATCTTTCTAGGTTACTCTACTAAGAGCAAGGCCTACTGGTGCTATAATAGAAGATTGAGGAAAATGGTTGAAAGTGCAAATGTCAGAGTTGATGAATACACTGCTAGATCATCCAGATGTTGTGCATATGATTCAGATGACCAACATGATAGTATTGATAATGGAAAGAATGTGCATACACAAAATCAAGTTCAAATTTTTCTAGTGAATCAAGAGAATCAAGAAGGAGAAGCTAGTGGAAGTGTAGAAGAAAGAATAGAAGAACCAAAAGTTCAAGAGAAACCTAATTTTCTAAGGTATGTAAAGATATATCATTTTGAGAGTTAGATTATAGGAGATAAGAACAAAGGTGTGTAGACTAGAAGAATAATCATAGAAGAGTATTGTCTGATTTCCAAGACTAAGCCCAACAATGTCAATGAAGAATGTAAATATGAATATTCGATGGAAGCAATGAATGAAGAACTGATGCAAATAGAGAAAAATGATACATGGATTCTTGTCTCAAGACCTCAAGATAAAAATGCTATTGGAACCAAATGGGTCCTTTGGAATAAGCTGAACAAACAAGGTGAAGTGGTTAGAAATAAAGCAAGACTGGTATGTAAAGGGTACTCGTAGATGGAAGGTATTGATTTGAAGAAACCTTTGCCCCTATTGCTAGAATTGAAGCTATAAGATTATTTATTGCTTATGTTGTTTTTAAGAACTATAAATTCTATCAAATGGATGTAAAGTCAACATTTCTTAATGGTGAGCTAGAAGTATATGTTGAGCAACCAGATGGATTTCAATTGACTGATAAAGAAGATAGGGTTTTACAATTGAAGAAGGAAGTGTGTGGAATCAAGCAAGCCCCTAGAGCCCGGTATGCTAGATTGGATAAATATGTGTTGAATCTTGGATTCAATAAAGGTATTGTTGATAGTAATCTATATTTCAAGATGGATCAGGATAAAGAGATGATTATTGAAGTCTTTTTTTATGACATCATTTTTTAAGGTGATGATGACTTATGTATGAAGTTTGCTGATGAAATGAAAAGTGAATTTGAAATGTCTATGATTGGAGAGCTGAAATTCTTTTTAGGATTGCAAATTACTCAGTTAGATGATGGAATATTTATATCTTAGTCCAAATTTGTAAGAGATTTACTAAAACATTTTGGCATGGAAGACACAAAGCCAGTTGGTACACCCATGGTAACCAGATGAAAATTAACATAGAATGGTGATTCTCCTAAAGAAAATCAAACAAGATACAAGTCAATGATTGGTGGATTACTTTATTTGACTCTGACCAGACCGGAAATCATGAATGGTGTATGCATGGTTGCTAGATATCAAGTTGATCCAAAGGAATCCCATGTGACTGCTATGAAGAGAATTTTCAGATACTTGAAAGGGAAAGTTGACTTTGGTCTTTGGTATCCTAAAGATGATGATCTTACCATGAGAACCTTTACTGATGCAGATTGGGTAGGAGATGTGGATGATAGAAAAATTACTGGTGATGGTGCCTTCTTCTTAGGAAATAAGTTGGTGTATTGGTTAAGTAAAAAGAAAAATTCCATTTACTTATCTATCGCTGAGGAAGAATATATTGTTGCTGCAAACAATTGCACTCAAGTATTATGGATGAAGCAGATGTTGAGAACTATCATAATTGAGTATGATGAGCCTGTTTCTATATTTTGTGATAACTCAAGTAAAATAAACATTTCTAAGAATCTGGAACTACATTCAAAGACAAAACATATATCTATCAAATATCACTTTTTGAGAGACAAAGTGAGTGATAAATAATTTAGACTGGAGTATGTGCCTAATAAAGGGCAGATTGCAGAAATCTTTACTGATTCATTACCTAAGGATAATTTTGAGTATCTTAGAGGGAATTTGGGGGTGATTTTCCCTCTGAATCTAAACTAAGATGCAAGTATTTGCATCAATTCGTGCATTTATAGTCATATCTTGTTCTAGACTGATGTTGTGGTGGCTACTACTCAGGGGGAGTAGTCAGATGATTAAGATATGTGGTTCAGAGCTTCTGTACCTTTTCCATTCATGTCAAAGGGGGAGAAGAGCAATGTGAAAAACCTTTTAAAAACCTTGGGGGAGAAGAGTAGAAATCCTTGGGGGAAAAGATTTAAAAAAAAAGGGAGAAGAGTAATGTAAGGAGGAGAAGAACAATATGAGAAGAATAGTTAGTTGTGTTGATGGTGTATTTTTCACATCATGTGTTGCCATCAATGCCAAAGGGGGAGATTGTTGGATGTTGTGGTTGGGTTTCTGATATGTGGTTTTCATTGATGTGAACACTATTAGAATTGATGTTTTTGAAGGTTGTATATGTCAAGGATATTGAGAATATTATAATAAATATGTTGTAGGCTATCTATGAAGTTGTTAAGTTCAATGTGGTGTAAAATTCAGTATGTGTGTATTCAAAAGTTGCACTTTAAAGTTTTTGTTTCTAAGCCTATCTAGTTTATACTCTGGAAGTTTCAGAGGTGTGCATTAAGATCTATGCAACTTGTGTGTTTTTGTGTTCCTACAGTTATTCTATTACTGTAGCTGATGTTTCTGGAAGAAGAGAATGTGATTCTGGTAATTCTAGTTGTTGTGTATGCTCGTGTGATGTTTTTTGAAGTTTCTAGATCATGCCCTATCCTTTTCACACTTCTGCATTGATTGGTGTGATCGTGATTGGAGATTTTTCTATTGTTTGTTTGGGTTTTCATGTTCTTGGTCGACATGATGGTTGCAGAGTGTTGTAGATCCTTGTGGATTAATATTTTAATATTTGGCATGTTCAAGGAAGTTGATTTAGGTCTTCATTATGTTGTGACCAACTTTATTTGGTGCGCATTGACATTTGTTCATGAATTGGGTTGACAGATTGTAATTTATTCTTTTATTTTTTACCGACAGAGTTGTTAATGTAATTCCATGAAGCGGATATATAAGAGTGATTGTTTCTTCATTTTGAAGTGTGCAAGGTGTGCTAAATGTGTGTATGAGAAATGTGAATGTGAAATGTCTGAATAAAGATCAGATCATTCAATTGCAAATCAGAGTGTGAAGAAGATTGAGTGAAGTGTGAAGAAGTATTTATGTACCTAACTAAAACTATAATCAAGCTTTTGAAGAAGCTAATTTCTCAGTTCATATTCTTCAAATGGTTTTAATTTGAATTTTTTTGTAAGGCACTTAGCCTTCCCATTTGAGAAGTGAGCTCTAGGCAGTGTGCCTCAATGCATGTGCATTCCTTATTCATTTTCATTATACTTCTAATAGGGTATAATCTTGTGGATTAACCTCCACCATGGTTTTTCCCCTAACAGGGTTTCCACATATAAAATCTTGGTGTTCTTGTGTTTCTGATGTGTTGTTGATTCATGATTTCACTGTTAATTATCATATCTAAGATTAAAGGTTAATAAGGTAGAATAAGTTTTAAATTATGTGACAACTAATTCACCCCCCCTTTCATTTGTCTATTCTTATTTTTCCAACAAAAACAACTCATAGAGAATACATGGGGCTCATAACTATGATTTGTGAACCCCACTTTTCTTGCTAATAAGTGTAGTGTAGAAAAATGCATACCTTTGTATTTTCACACCTGTTTGGGCCCTCCTTGCATTTATTATCCTTATTTATGTCTTAATTATTCCTATTTTGCATCTACAAGCCTAATAAATTATATCCTTTTTATGGCTAATCCCAACAAACATCAATGGATAAATGATAATTTTATGATTCTATTTGAGTGTCCTTGATCTTTTGATCAGGACTAAGATGCCACCTAGGGCATCTTTGTCCCCCAAAGGTCTTAAGACCTTGATTTAAAAGGAGCCTTAAATGGGCCCCTTTTTGGAGTATGTGCCCCAAGATTTTAGCCTTGGGACTAAGACACCACCTAGGGAATCTTAGTACCCCTTAAGCATTTTTAAATATTTAATTTCAAATTCTTGCAAGATTTAGTCTCCTTTAATTAATGAATTCGTATGTCAATTTGTTGTGGTGTAATTTTTAGATATTAAGCATGAATAGGTATAAATGCAAGGTTCTTTCACTCATTTTCATATCTAAGAATCTAACAAGCAATCTAAGCATCTAAGCATTCAAGTATTCATTCCTAAGGCAAGATTATAAGATCAAGAGAAGTTCATCAAACATTTGGATCCATCATTGAGATTCAAGCATCATATCAAGGAGATTGTTGCATCATGTGAGTTTTAGTGCTAAAATTTGTGATGTAGGGTTCTGATTCGAGCAAGAAATTCAATTCAGGATCTATCAAGCATTTATTGGATTCAAGATCTATATCCAAGCTAGCCATTTCAAACAAGTTTGCAAATTTAATAGCAAGGGTTTGGTCAATTGTAACATTGTATGTTGTTCATTCATCATTTTCCTCCATTTTAGTTCTTTTCAAGGTTTAATTACCAATAAGGGGTTTGATCAAGGGAAACCCCCAATTACTAACAATCAACATGTTTTTTCCCTCTTGTGTGTTTGTGTTCGTAGATTTAGGTTGAAGACTTGAAGATCATTTGAAGTGAAAAGTTGCAAAGTTTCATTACAAATTTTTTATCTTCACGGAAACTCACCTACAGGCCAGATCCAGAAGTTTCAAAACTTGAGATCAGAGAAGAAGGAAGTGCAGACACTGAGCCTCAGGACCACATTCAGAGATTTCATAAATTCCAGATGGGACTAAGTTGCGACCTAGGGTGTCTTAGTCATTTCAAGGTTATTTTTAGAGATTCTTTCAAATCCGGTTTAAACATCCAAAGATTCTACGTTTTCCCCGAAAAACAACAATGGGACTAAGTCAATAGTAAGGGTGTCTTAATCCTCCATAACACTTTTTGATAGCTTCTTTGCATTTCCAGAATCATCATTACATTTCCATAACTTCTAGGTACACATACCCTAAATTTGAATTGCATAATTTCATCATTTTCATCATTCATTTAACTTTCATTACTAGGTTTTGTGAGTTGAATGCTTATTTGTCTTTTCTAAGCTTTTTCTTGGTGGTGAACCCTTCAAAGCCTAAAAGAAACCTTCCTAGGCCTTCCTTGTTGAGAATTGACTCACCCTTGAGGTTGATAGTCAATCCAATTTGGATTCCTAGGACATCATTGAATGACAATAAGACAATAGGTGGGCCTTTTCCCCTACCCTATTTCTCCATTGTTCATTTTTATGAACCCAAAATATTTGATCATTCATTTTTTGATTTGGAGTCCATTAAAATCCTAGATCTAGGTTTCATTCATTCTTGCATTGCACCTTGTATTAGTGAAAGTGAATATAGGGTTTCTCATGTTTAGTGAAAGTGCATCTAGGGTTTCTCATGTTTAGTGAAAGTGCATCTAGGGTTTCTCATATTTGCATTAGTGAAAGTGTATATAGGTTGCATTTTTCCTTTCTTACATCATTTCATCTCATTGAAAAACTGAAAATTTCATTGTCAATCATCCTAATTTCATTTAGGAACATTGTCATTTCATTTAAAATTGAAAAAAATTGCATTCAACTTTGCATTCAATTGTTTGTCACTAGTCACTTTTTCGTGCATTCATTTACATAGTTTTATGTTTCCAAACATCATGTCCCTAGTTAGGTATGTAACACCCCTCCGTTTTGATTTATGGACTGGATAGTGTGTCCTTGTTTTGTGTTGATTTATACTTCTAGATATTCAGATACTTTATCTTGTGTGTGTATTTGATCACTATTTATTGTGCGATAGACTATTCTATGTGATGTGACTTGATTTATCTGATGATTTATGTTACATGTTTTTATGGTGTAATGATGTTAGTGCTTATGAGAACATTTGATGTATTGTGGAAGTGTCAATTTTGTTGAGTGTATTGGTGAAGGGGACGGATTCGCATCACTCGCTTGTGAGCGCCCTGCAAATCTGAGATTTCTTCTTCACGGTGTGCATCTTATGTTGTTGATATTATATGATGATTGGTTATTATGTTTCAGGTTTGTAGGTACATGACACTGACTCCACCTGGTTTCACAGGTCTGAGCGTGTCGATCCAACAGTTAAGTTGAAGGGAGATAGTAGCTAGGTAACATGTGTCAATTCTACACCCTAGCCTTAGTGTGTCGCCAGTCGTCTGTGTCGAGTCGTTGTTTGCCTTACTTTAATGTTATTTAATTCTGAAAGATTCTTGATTTGGAAATAGATGTTTAGAATAATTGCATTATATCATGTTGATGGTTATTTGATTTAATTTATGCAATGTAGATAAAAGTTTATATTTAAATTAATTAATTATATTTAATTTATTTAATTAATTAAATTTAATCCAAGGGTTGAATTTAGTTATTAAATAATTAAATTAATTATTTAAATGTGATGCAAGAAAATTAAAAGAAATAAAAGAATCAAAATTAATTTGGAATTTAATTTCAAATTGTGGAAATTTAATTATTTTGGAATTTCATTTCAATTAAGTTGGAATTAATTTAGAAATTGAAATTGGTTTTTAAAAGCAAAGTTGGTTTTCAATTTTTGGAGATAATTGATACTTAGATATTTTAAGTTTCAGTTTTGCATGCAAAATCAGATTTGGTTGTGCAAGATATTTTCAATTAGGCATGCATGTGTGAGTGGAATTTAGGAATTAAGGACTGATTTCAAAATTCATGGATTAAGAGAATTTTGAAGAGAAAAAACTTCTTCTGGTGTGAGAGATTAATTTTGGAAAAATTGCACAAAGGAGGGTTTGAGGAAATTCTTGGCAGTAGATTTATTTGGAATTATTTTTGAAATCTTGTTTGTGTTTGTGGAATCATCAAATTGTTGGATAGAAGCTTTGGAGGAAGCTCAACATCAAATTTTCATTACCTGTAGCTTCTGGAATTAGGTTTTCTTCTGTGTTTATATTTTGTTCTTAGAATTCTTTCAAAACTGTAGTGATTAATCAGTTTGTTGTTAAATCTATTGAGAAAATGAAATTTGGGAATAGAAGAAAGAAATTAGTTAAATAAATTTAAACCTTCTGTTGTTTTGTGGAAACCTCTTCGGGAAAATTGTGTAATTCTTTGTAGAAGTTATTTTAATTGAGAAAATGGATTGTTCTATTGTTTAAATCGAACTTTGAGGTTAAACAAAACATTAGATTGGTTTTAGAAAATTTAAACCTCTATGAGAAAACAAGTTTGTTTTGAAAAACTTCTGATTTTAATTTAGATCCATTTGATTTTTCTTCTAATTGTTCATGAATTCAAGAAAAAAAGGGTTTAAAGAATTAATTTGTAAAATATCTGTGAAATATGGTTTTTTTGAAAAAGGTTTTACAATTTCACCTGTAGGTGAATCTTTACACAAAATTTCCCTATTTGTCTATTGTTAAAATCCATTTATATATATATATATATATTATATATACATAAATATGTTGATATGTATATATAATACATATATATTTATTCTGGTTGAATAATATAATGTTTTAAATTCTGTATAACCGTCCGTATGATGTCAATAATAAATTTTTTAAAATTTATTCATTGAAAATTGTGAAATTTATTCATTAAAAATTTGAGAAATTTTATTCTGTAAAAACCGTAGGTTTTGTGGAAGTGTTGGGGAAGCTTGGGAGGCGCTGCCTCCACCGCCGCCCCCATGAGGGGATGACTATGGAGGAAGGGCCTCTGCAGCCCCCTCCACACCCCTGTTATCGCAACTGCAACCCTTTGTTTGGGGTTCGGTTGTGCTAAGCACAGCCGCCCCCAAACATTGGGTCTGTGGGGATTCAATGAGCCAGCGAATGTAAATTTCGCTTTCCTTTTTTTTTTTGTTTGGGCGTGTACTGTTGCATGCGAATTTTGACCTTGGGCGAAATCCATCTGCCATAGCATTTGGATTTTAGGGTTTTGATAATAGTTAATGGTTATATTTATATATATATATTAAAATGTATTTGATATTTAATTTTAATGTAAATTAAATAATATTCAATATTAAATATTTTTAGTTAGTAAAATAAATAATATGAGTATTGTGTAAATTTGTATTTCATGAAATAATAGTATAAAACATTTTGGTTTTATTTAAATGTTTAAATGTATAGGCTTTCGGAAACTATTTGTTGAATTTTAATATGTTTTATTAAAATATATTAATATATACATATGATGTATATTTACATGTTGTTTTCAATCAGGAGTATAATTAGTATTTGACTTGTTTTATTTAAGTGCATGTATTTGAGTTTGCATGGAAATTTTTAAAACATAAGGTTGAATGCATAGATAAATTATGAATGAAAAGGATATTTTGAGATATTTTATAAATTGCATGTTTTTAAATGGATAGTTGAAGAGACATAGATTTTGTACTAGATTAAATTGAAAAGATTATTAGCAATAATTTTATGTGGTATTAAGAGATAATTATGGAGATGTTATAATGAAAAGTTAATTAATTACCTTAAGTTATTTATTTCTATTTGAGCAATTTAATTATTGTGAATGAAATTATGAATGAGATATGGATTTAGAATATCCAAAAATAGTAGATTCCTCTTGATTGTCTTTTATAATTATTTTCCTCGTATGTTGCAAAAGGGGTTGTGAGTTTAAATTGTTTAAGATTCCCTATTATGAAAATGGAAGATGGATATACGGTTATTTGGGTAAATCTTGTTATTGTGCCTTTGCCTTTGTAAACATTACCTATTGCTTGAGTATGGATTTAGGAAATCCAAATATTAGATTTAATCAATGACTTGATTGCTTTTGTAGCTATGTCGTCATGTTATATTTTGGGATATGGGATTATGTGTTAGTCCAATCTTGTAAGTCTTTCAGAGAACCTTAGAGGATCTAAGAGGGTTGTCGTTTCATGATGTCAACCAGTGTTGTCCCTTGGGTAGTGCATGGTGTCTTATCAGTAGTTACCCGGTTTCCACGAACGGGGTTGTTTGTGCCTCTTGTGTAAGGAGTGGACTATGCGTTTGTTGCCTCCAAGATGTTTGGAGTGTGTTCTATTATTTGTTTCCTCCTTGTGATGGAGTGGTTTTGATACCTAGGTTGTATGCACTTGTGAGTCCCTTGGTGATTAGTTTGTTTGTGTGTTATCGAATAGAAGAGTGGCTTCTATTGGGGCCAAAGCTCGGAAGAGGTAGGATTTGGGTAACCTATGGAAGTGAGTTTAATCAAGTGATAACTAAAATTGAAATGAATATTGGGGAGTACTACACATTAAAAAGATAAGTTCTAGCTTCACTCATAGTCAAGTGCTAGTTAAGGCTTGGAATGAGTGGAAAGGCCTAGAATGGCATAGTCATCTATCTTGTCTATACAAGAGTTAATTGATACCGCACTAGTAAGTATGAGGGCCGAGGGTCGGTAGAGGCCACCAGGATTATCGGAGCCTATGAAGATCCGCCAAGGGTAACTTATTATGAGTTGAGCGATGACACTCTGTCTAGGACAACTATCTGTTTGTCTGTTTGGTATTTTATGTTATGTGTATGGTTCTCTAAACATACTTGATCTATGTTATGTCTGGAAGCAATGTGACCTATTTCAGTGATGTGAGAGTTGTAATAGATTTGTTCTTGTATTGTACTTATGTTGTACTTTTGTTTGGTTGAGTCAGTATGAGTCTACCTTTGGTTTGAGGTTCTAGATATTTGTCCATGTTACTTTGTTACTATCTCCTAGCATGGGGGGTGTTCCTTTGGGTACCACTTGGTTGGGTGGAACATGCACCAAAACCGTTGGGTCCCCATTCTTCTTCAGTACTTGGTGGCGAGATATCCAGTTGGATAGATCGCGGTTCTTGTATTATGCTTGCATTGTAATATTTCAGATTGTATAAGATATTTATCCCTCTTATGTTTACGAGGTGGAATTCTGTAATTGTAACCTTATGTACTATTGTCTCATTCTCGGAATGAGTGATGTAACTATTGGATTATGTAAATGAATATGAAATTGTAACTTGGATGTTTATCTTACTATGTTATGTGGTATCCTTGTTGTATGATGTTTATCTCATAAAGTATTAAATGTTTTGGTTATTCGTAATATGTATGTGTGGGTTTAAGTAATCCGAATCTTGTAGCCTTAAAGGTTGTTGTTAATTAGTAAGTGAATGTGTATGTTAATTGCACTTATAAAAAAAAAAAATTGGTTCACTTTTATCGTTAATTACAACTTCCTTTAGGGTTACATGGTGGGGCATTACAAGGTAACCTAGGAACCCTATAAACAATCCATATTTTCCTATTTTTTGAAGAAAACCCTTACTAGGACTAAAAATCCCTTACTGGCATCTTAGTCCCTCTATGGGTTTCTGGCTCAAAAACCTATTTGTCTTGATTGCTTTCTATCCCACTTTCTGGGACCTCAAAATTCCTTCAGTAGGACCAAGATTCCCTTGCTGGAATCTTAGTCCCTATTGAGTTAAAAATTGTAGTTTCTAGGATTTAAATATGCTTTTTTGTGCTTCCTAAGCCTCTTGGTAACATATACCATACGTCTAGAAAATTTTGGGTCAATCTATTCTATGCATCTAGGTCAGAAACATCAATTTAGGGCTCTCATTTTTTACACCATTTCAATTACAAGAATCATTAGATATGAAAATGCCCACATTTCTAAAAATTGCATAATATGGAAAAAATTACTTTTCACTTTTACATAGACAATGTTTACATTGATAAAACTTTTCATAATTTTGATAAAAGTGCTTTTCATTTTTGGACATACATTGTTTGCATTCTTAAATCTTTGTATAGATTGCATAAAAGTGTTTTGCATCTTTGGATATACATTGTTTACATTATTAAAGCATTGGATGAGATGGTTAAAATTTATTTTCATTCTTGGTCAAACAATGTTAGTACCTTACCTTTCTAGGCATGCTAAGAAAAAGTTCATATGCCCTCCCTATGAGAGTGTTTTAGTGAAAGATAATTGTAAAATCCTAATGATCATATTCATTCTTCTCCTAATATCTCTCTTATTTTTGAAGAAGATATGTTGGTGTTAGAAGAACCAATCAATGAGATTTTTGAGAGTCTTAGTTGTCTCTCTCCTCTTACCTCTCTTGGTGACCAAGACATTTATGAACAAGAAGAAAAAACCATAGGTAATCAGGATGACCACACAATCATTAAAAATTCAACCAACCTATATTAATCTCTTAACATCTTCCCCTCTTGTGATAATGTTTTAGAGGATGAAAGTGTAAGTGAGGAAGATGTTCTCATGTTGGATGATCAAACCTTTAATATCTATGAAAATCCTCTTTATGCTCCATATCCTATTTTGGAAGACATTATAGGACAAAGGAATGAAATTATGGATAATCATGATGATTAAATTTTTTCTTCTCCTAGTATCTCTCATAGTTACGAGGAAGATGCCTTGGTGTTAGAAAATACAACCACAAAAAATCAAGAGGAAAACATTGTTGAACAAGATAATGACATCATTGATAGGACAGACAATTCAACCATTGATGAGACCCCTACTTGTGATGAATTCATCTTAGAAGAACCAACCTTTGAATGTCATGAACATCTAGTTTGTAGTTCTCCTAAAAACTATCCTCTTAGGGAAGATATCACAATGGAAGAAAATGAGAACATTGACAATAGTAAATCCTTAGATGAAGATGATGAAGTGACATTAGACTCCCCTTCAGTAAGAAATCATGAAAATAAGGATAAGTCTCTTGAGGTTATGCACATTAGATATGCCTTGGAGTACTCTCCTGAGCCTAAACTTATCATTTATCGACCCTCTCAAAAATCACAAGTTCAAAAAAACCCCGTCCTTATACTCGAACAACCTCAAAATAATGTTTCACAACAACTGAGATACAATACTATTTCTCATACATACAACACTAGAAACAATTTGTAACAAAGAGAGCACCTTCAATAACCATGCCTTTTCCTAATCCCATTTTTCCTAATGCTCCTCATTTTCCCTTACATAGTGGGAAGGAGTATGACCTTGTTGAACAACTTAAGAATACTCCTGCAAAGATATCCCTATGGGACCTAATTTATAATTCACCTAATTATCACACTATGCCTCAAATAGCCTTGCAACAAGCTCCTATCCCTTCTAAAGTGTAACCAAATGACATAGAAGCCTTGATTCAAGGACTAAATGCTGACATTATTTTCCACCAAAGCGAGCTCCCTTCTTTAGAAGTGTAAAAGAAAAATGATGCTTTCATGATCATCGCTCAATAAAATATGACAAGGATAAATTGAACCCTTGTTGATAATGGCTCGACCTTAAATGTGTGTAGTGTAAACCTTTTGGATAAGCTTGGTGTATAAATCAAAAATCCAACCCACCTCTTTATCTATTAATGGATTTAATAATGTGCAAAAGCAACTGCTTGGAGTGATCACTCTACCTATTAAAGTTGGAAAGGCCACATTAGAAACATCTATCCATGTTGTGCCTCATGATATTTCATATAATATTCTTTTAGGTAGACCATGTATTCATGCAATGAATGGGATGCCTTCTACTCTTCATCATAAAATGAAGTATGTCTCCAACAATAAATTGTACACATTGGATGTTGATGATGAGCCTTACAGTTTTCTACAACTCGAGAAAAAAAAGGAGAATCCTTTGAAAACATTGACACCAACTACACAAGTATAACACACGCAACAAAAAGACAAAGAAAAACCTATTGATAAAATCATGAAACTATTAGAAGATGATTAGGGTTACTTAGACTTGTAACCAAAATTCACAGGAGAATACAATATCATTAAAAAAGGCTCTGAAAATCGTAAACAAAAAGTGGTAATTTCAACACAAAATTTGGAAGACCATTTGAAAGAATCCACCTCAACCACTTACACAAAAAAATTTGATGAACTTAATCATGAGAAACCTCATAATCTAAAAAAAGATGAAATATCTTTATGGAAAAGGTTATGAAATGATGAAACAACTTGGTTATAGTGGAAAAGGATGTGGTGCTCAAGAACAAGGTATTTGTAACCTTATAGAGCCTCACATGCAAGAAACAACCAATGGTCTTGGTTATTGTCCTTCGATAGAAATCCAAACATCAAACAAACCTCCACTCAATATCAATACTCTTACAAAAGATTCCTCAAAGCCAACTTTAACAATAGTGCATCTTGAATTGATAGACACTAGTGTTCTTGATTGTTATCATTTGCAAGAAACAAATAAATCCTCGCTTAACATCAATGTCATCACACAAAACATTTATGATTTTAATTGATTAGATTTTATATCCTCCTTTCAAGAAGAGAACAAAATCTCACAATCTAAAGATTCTTGTGTAGGTATGACACCTTATACTAAGCAAGAGATATCTTTGTCACAAAATAAAGCAATATATACCATTGATCAAGAGGGTATATTATCGATACTCCTCCAAGATCATTTGATATCCCTCCCTCTGAGAACATGAAATAAATTATACTAAAACCATTCATTTTGTGCATATCATAGAGTTCATGGTCATTCTACTAATGAATGGAAGGCTTTGAGTAATAAAATTCAACATCTTAAGGAATGCGGTGCTCTTCTTCATGTTGAAGCACCTAAGTCCTCTAATTGATGTTGATTTTTAAATGAGCATGTTTCTCATCAATCATTTCTTCTCACCCTTGTCTTTCACTAAGTGGGGGAAAGGGGTTAGGTAGCCTTGTCCTTGTATCACCTATCGTTACCTCTTTTGGCTAGTTGACCACATTCCATGTATATGTAAGAGAAATCTTGGGATGTGGATGACATGCCTTAAGTTGGCTCGTAAGTGACATACTGAGTTATGCATTTTGTGAGAAATGCCTTCCCTTCTCATGGCATAGCTTATTGGAAACATATGACTTGGCATAGGGCTTTCTGAATAAGCTCTCATGTCTTCTTCTACTTTAAAGTAATTGCTTACAAAAATGGTGTTAGCAACCACTTTAAAGTGGGGGCATACATCGAAACTCATGTTTCATTGTACAATTTTCTTTCTTCCCATGATGCATTCCTTTCTTGGTGGTGTCATTGGGTTTAATTTCCTCTAAGAGAATGATATTTCTTTGATTTGTCCTCTCTTGGAGATGTTAATCACAATGTTTCCTAAGATAAGACCTTGCACGAACTTAGCAAAATCCATTCGAACATAGCAAAATCCATTCGAACAATCCCTTTTTCTTATTGCCTACATTTTATTTTTGAACCTTATTAAAGCTATGGAGGTATGGCTTTGATATGGTTTCTTGGGGCTCACCTAGTGAACAACTAGCTTCACTAGCCCTTGTGAACGTGTGTTTTTCTTTTTGTCCTTATCATAGTCATGCAGGTATGAATTTGATATGGACCTCTTGGGGCTCACCTAGTGGACAACTAGTTTCACTAGCCCTTGTGAGCATGCATTTTTTTGCATAGTGGACAACACATTCCACTTGTAAACCTTTTTGAAAAAATAGCCTAGACCCAGTCCACAATGCATTGGATGGCCATTCGAAACTTGATATGTAGAATTTTTCATTTTCTTTTTTATTTTTCAATTTCCTTTTTCTACCTTTGATGGTGTATGTTTTTGATCTAGTTATGGCTTCATATGTCATCTACAAGCATGTTTCTTTGTGATTATGTTGGTCTTCCATAGGATCTTGATCCTGGCGGTTTGATCATCCCTCTTGACTATTGCCATCCTATATTACTAGAATTTATACATTTGAATCCCTCTTGATTGTGTGGCTGGCTACTTTAGTGTGAGCTTGAAGCAAGTTCATCCTCTCACTAAAGTTGGAGCTAAATGTAGTATAGAAAATGCATAACTTTGTATTATCACACTTTTTTGGGCCCTCCTTGCTTTATTTCTCCTTATTTATGTCTTAATTGGTCCTATTTTGCATCCACAATCCTAATAAATTATATCTTTTTATGGCTAATCCCAACAAACATCATATAATGATTTTGTTTGAGTGTCCCCAATTTTTCAATCAGGACTACGATGCCACCTAGGAAGTCTTTGTCCCCAAAAGTTCTTGGGACCTTGATTTCAAAGGAACCTTAAATGGGCCCCTTTTTGGAGTTTGTGCCCCAAGTTTTTAGCCTTGGGACTAAGAAGCCACCTAGGGCATCTTAGCCCCCCTTAAGCTTTTTTTGAGATATAATTTCAAATTCTGGTGGGATTTAGCCTCCTTCAATTAATGAATTTGTATGTCATCTTGTTGTGGTGCAATTTCAAGATATTAAGCATGAATAGGTATAATTACAAGGTTCTTTCATTCATTTTCATATCTAAGAATCTAACAAGAAATCTAAGCATCTAAGAATTCAAGTATTCATTCCTAAGCAAGTTTATGAGATCAAGAGCAGTTCATCAAGAATTTGGATCCATCATCAAGATTCAAGCATCATATCAAGGAGATTTTGGCATCCTATGTTTTTTAGAGCTAGCATTTGTGATGTAGGGTTTTGATTCAAGAAAGCAATTCACGTCAAGATCTATCAAGAATTTATTTTATTCAAGATCTATATCCAAGCTAGCCATTTCACAAAATTTTGTAGACTTCATAGCAAGGGTTTGGTCAGTTGTAACATTGCATGTTGTTCATTCATCATTTCCCTCCATTTCATTTCTTTTCAAATTTTAATTACCAACAAGGGGTTTGACCAAGGAAAACCCCCATTTACTAACAATCAACAAGTTTTTTCCCTCTTGTGTGTTTGTGTTTGCAGATTTAGGTTGAAGACTTGAAGATCATTTGAAGTGAAAAGTTGAAAAGTTGCATTACAAAGTTGTCATATTCATGGAAACTCACCTACAAGCCAGATCCAAAAGTTATAGAACCTAAGATTGGAGAAGAAGGAAGTGCAAACACTAAGCCTTAAGACCACATTCAAAGATTTTAGAAATTCTAGCTGGGACTAATTCACCACCCAGGGCAACTTAGTCCTCGAGGGTATTTTTTAGAGATTCTTTCAAATCCAATTTTGACATCTAAAGATTCTGCATTTCCCCAAAAAATATTAATGGGACTAACTCAATAGTAAGAACATCTTAGTCCTCCATAACACTTTTTGACAACTTCTTTGCATTTCTAGAATCCTCATTACATTTCTAGAACTTCTAGGTACACATACCCTAACTTGTTGTTGCATAATTTCATCATTTACATCTTTCATTTAGCTTACATTACTAGGTTTTGTGAGTTGAATTATTATTTATCTTTTCCAAGATTTTGCTTGTTGGTGAACCCTTCAAAGCCTAAAATAACCCTTCCTAGGTCTTCCTTGTTGATAATTGACTCACCCTTGAGGTTGATATTCAATCCAATTTGGATTCATCAGAAATTATTAAATGAAAATAGGATAGTAGGTGGGCCTTTTCCCCTACCTTATTTCCCCATTTTTCAATAAGACTTCCTCAAATATGTGTGATACATCTTTTCAAACCTCCTCTATGGATGCTCTCCTAATTTTATTAAGAAGAAAGGGAGTGAAAAGGGAATCCATCTTAGGATCTAAAATACAACAACACAAATAAATAAATAGGCTTTTAAGATTTATGAAAGGAAAAAAGAAACAATATACACTTATCCTTCTCATCTAGATTTTAAATATTTAGATAACTAAGATTACTAAAATTAAATTAAATCACTTGAATACTCAACAAAAAATCCTCAGACTTTTAGTTTTAAAGAGTAAAAATTTATTTGCAAAGATGACTTATTAAAAAAATACATTTGATATATATTGCCTCTTCTCTTCCATAGGTTATACGTTGTTGTCTACTCTAATATATTTAAGAGAAAAATATCTATAAAAAATAAATAAAGGTTCCTCATTCCTTCTTCTCCAACTTTACAATTTTTTATTAGAAATTCCTTTTTGTTTTCATTCCTCTACTACAACTTTGCACTAGTCACTTTATTTTAAGAGATCATCCATATTCATCTTTCACAACTTGTAACCAAATCCATTGAACTTTTTAGTTAATGAATGATAGATAGAGGAAAAATTTTCAATCACTCAAAAATATACAAAACCATTAAGTCAAAATCTCCCATTTTAGTAAAATGTATATAAAATTTCAAGAAAGGCATCCCCTTTTAAATAAAACTTGAATCTATTATTGAATTTTGATAATTATGGGAACATATTGTAATAAAAAATTCTTCACTTAGTACGCGAAATTTAAATTATTATTTAAATCATATTATGGTAGAAAAATAGATTAATGTATCAAAATTTAAATCAACAAATACACAAACATAAAATCATAACATTGGATGCATATGAAAAAACCCTCAAAGAAAAGACAAGTCTCTATTAATCAAAAGATACTATAACATCAATACATATACAAATCTAAATATATCCATTTAATTTTATAGAATTCTAATAGCATAATAGTGTTAAACCAAGAAAATAGCCATGAAACAACTATCCAATTTACTCAATTTATAAATATCCAAATGAAGAAAACCAAGAATATTTTACCTTAACTAAAACTACTAGAACTCATGGCCCCATCTAAAAAATATTCAATAATTTTATGAGTATCAACAAATAACTATTAATATCTTTGATTCATGTGAAAAGTGGGAACACATTCCCAAGTATGATACTCCAAAATTGAGTGAATATTCAATGTGGACCCCACCTAACATATAATGATGCTCCAAAGACACTCTCTCTTAGCACCTAAGATAATTATAGTGTAAATAAGGTCAAATAAATTTCTAACCATCATTAGCATAAAAAAACATCTCCTATTAATAGAGTTATAATTAATAAACAAGCCAATCAAGTGAAAATAATTCATCCAATCATCACTAGGAATCCATGTACCCATTTTCAAGGTGTTGGAGTCACATGAAATACATAATATTGAAGGGTTAATTGTTGAACAATCAAAATATTGAGTGTGGGGTGAATCAATATTCTTTAAAACCACTCAAACATTTAAACATTCATTCCACGCATCATATTCAATTTGCAATAAGGAACTTAGAAACCATGAAACAATCATAAAACCACATCACACATGAACACCATATTTTTTATATGGAAATATCAATAAGGGAAAAACCATGGTGAGGATTAACTCACAATATATTATAACTGGTCATAACATATTACATAATGACTCACTGTTAGGTGGACTCACTATCTGATGGACTCACTGTCCAAAGAATAAGAGAAATAAAAGAGAGGGGTGGCTCATTTAAAATATTTTAATTGCTACAAGTGCATCTATAATATGTAGGAAATACAGTTCCATTGAATCTCAAAATATCAAATCAACACACTTCATACCACTCAACTTTTGCACTCTGCTCTGCTTCACATTCACATCACATTTGCATGCTCTACTAAGGAATTTGCATTATAAATTTTCTAAAGTGCTTCCACATCTCATCACATCACTACAACACCAAAAAGGATCTTATATTTATACCCATTACATTTGTAAAATACCTACAACATTAATTAGGTCAGCCTAATTAGATGTATCATGCAAAATAATACATTGTTGGATCAAGATCAAACATAAACGCTTCACACCTTAATTAAAAACTTGTAACACATCAAATAGGTCAGGGTGGACCTATAATAGATCCCACATAACTGATCAAAACTTTAACTCCGCACAACCACAAACAAATTAGGTCAACACCACTCGTGAGACAACACCAAAATATACCAATTGATTATCAACAAACTGACATGCGAGCCAAAACACATGCCACATGGACTACACACCCTTTTGAAACCTATAAACACTCCCACAAATCCACATAAAAAAATTGTTCCATGGTGGAATGCAGACCATTCCAAACAAGTACTCTTCATTAGCAACACTGTCATTGGCAAACCTAATATACTGTCAAACATATCTTTTGCACCAGAGGACATAAAGACATGAAACTTTGCAATTAAGGTCCTCAAACACATACCAAAATTTCCTTAGAACCGTAGAAAAATATACCTTAAGATGAACCAATGGAGACCAAAAATTTGATGCTCTATACTTTAAAAACTATGTTCTGACACTTAGAAAAATAATCAATCCATTTATTCTTCACCGAAGCAAAATATCTAAATCTCTATGATGGATTACCATCTCCATGCTCACTCATGCTTCACCAACCAACTATATCTCAATGTAGAAATCAAACCACAATGTTGACATCAATAACAACATTGTATAAGCTCATGCTCATGTTTCCAACAACCATATCAATGACACTCTCAAAATTATAAGAATCTCCCCCCTTGTCATTGATGGAAACATGCATCAACTCTTCTCCATGTCTTCTCCAAACTACTCTCCAAACTATTATCCCCTTTTGACATCAAGGCAAAAGGGTCCACACATATTTTTTGTTCTACTTTTGACATCATTCACATATACTTTTTCTTTTTCCTTCTCCCCCTTTCATATATACATGGTTTTAACTTACTCATAGAATCCCCTTAATTCATATATACATAGATGCACGAGAGAAACCAAATTCTTCAAAAATTAAAAAAACTCCCCCTAATAGTGTTTTCCAACTAAATTGATCAAACTTTATAATGGTATACTATCCTCTAAATTTTTCATATATACAATGAAATCTGAAATGTATAAATAGAAAAGAAATATACATAGATTACCCAAAAGACCTAGAATTTTGCAAGGTGTTCCTACCAATCATTTTTTCTAGTCTCCAAATGATTCTTGGCTAGCCCAAGCATGCAGTTCACAACCTCAAAATCCATGAGGATTTCTTCTCCTTTATTCAAAGTATTAGGTACTAGATTTAACTTCATTGATTTATCCACACTATTCAAAGCACCAGATATAGGTGTGAAATTTGCATTCATCGGGTCTCTGAGTTGTCCACATTGTATTATATTCTTTTCTCTTTTTTCTTGTAGCTGGAAGAATTGTTCATCCAGATTTTCAATTGCTAATCTTGTGTATCCATCTAAATCATTTGTTCGATCCTAGGCATTGGATTCCTTATCAATCTATACCTCAATGGAATCCATCTCAACCTTTATGTTCTTTTTTGAACTAGGCCACTTCAAGAAAAAATGAAACAAATCCTTGGCCTCTTCAACACACTTTTGCACCTCTTTTAGGTTGTTCTATAATTTTTCATGTCTAGTGGCACACTTGTCTATTATGTATGCCAACATTTTATCATTTACCTTCTTATTTACTTCCTTCTCCAAATTATCTTCAAGACCACTAGAATACTCTTTGAGTGAATCAAGTAAAAGCTTCAAATTTTGCACAACAGATAAGGAATTATCAATACTTACACTAGGGATACTCTCCTATAGCACGTTCATTGCTTCATCTATCTATTCTACACTCTTCTAATGTGTCTGCAAGATATCCTTTCTAGCGGAGGCATGAAATACATCAAGTTGTGACTTGTGTAGGGGACATCTTGTCTCGGTCTACTTGCACATGTTGCATTGCAATTTGTAATACCTAGGCAATAACAATAGGTTTGAACTGTAATTGCATGCTCAATAAAATATTTAAGGAATCTCCAAAGGTCCTAGAAGATTCTCCAACAATCTTCACATTCTCTTCATCCTTAGCCTTTTCCTTTTCGCCAATGTTGTCTTCTTCTTTCTCTTCATTCTTCTCAACATTTTTAGACTCTTTCTCATCCTTCTTCTCATCATCAACTAATTTTGCATTGTTATCCTGAGGAGGCATATTTTCTATATTTTGTGCCTCATTGATCTTTTGCATGTTGTGTACAACCTCTTCTTCAACATTATTCTTTGTTTCCAGAGGAGAGGAGATATGGCCTCTTTAAGTATCCTCCTTTTGTAACTCTTTAACATTTTCTTCTCCAAAACAATTTTCTCTACTATAGGATTATTACTAGTAACATTTACTTCTTATGTAGTCACATTCTCCACTACTAGAGGGGTATCTTCTTTCTCATTCTCCTTTTATGCATCGTGATTAGGTTGAGCATCCTCCTATTGTGTAATTTTTTGTATATTAGCTTATGCAATAGAAAAATTATCATGCATTTTCTCTTCACTATCTGGTATTATGCCTAGCACTTTTTCCAAATTGGAAACTTTCTCCACTATTTCATTTCTTAACCTCTCAATATCATATTTATCCTTGCTCATCAATGTAGTGACCCTTTTTTTGGTCCTAAATTGTTTGTTGTACACCTGAGAAAGTCTTTATTTATTCTCATTTAAAAGGGGCAAGCCAATCTCTTCCAAGGTAGATGCCCTCAACCCTGCCTCTTCATTTAATGCCTCTTATCTTCTTTCATATAGTGCAATTTTTAAATCTTCAATAAATTGACCTTCAATATCTTTCATGTTGACCTTAAATTTAATTATATACCTAAAAAATTCCTCTTCCATTGTAGACTTTCAATGTCATCCACAATGGTATATAGGGCAACAATTTGTTCCAGCATTTCATGCTCCATTATGCCATCAAATAATCCATTTAATTTCATGGGGTTATGTGTTCTTACCATGGAAGCCTTATCCTTCTTCTTCATCTTTACTTCTGGAGCTTTTTCTCCTTTATCGGACTTAGATTTATTTTCTCTTACATAAATTTTGTATCCTTCTTTTTCTTTCTCCACTTCGACATCACTATCAGTATGCACAATGTCAACGTTTTCCTTCTTTCCACTTATTTTTGCTTGAGATACTCCATATTTCCTCTTTCTGATAAGATATTTTTCTTCTACCTCTTCCTCTTCTTCATCAACACTCATGTTTATTTCTCTTGTTTCCTTAGCATTCACTCTTCTCTGCTATTGGGCACCTTGATGCTTTGTTGAAGGAGCCTTTTCTTTCACTAGCATACTTTTTTGGATTTTCAAAGTACTAGATGACTCCTTTACATTTTTCCCACCGATAGAGGGTATAGTCTCAAAGGACTTGGGGAAACCAGAGAGGGGTAGATGTTCTACTAGATATTATTATGCTAGATGCACCTCCCAGAGAGCCAAAAAATATTTTATCTTTCTCCACTTGTTCCTTTGATAGGCCCATCACCTCTGCAACCTGTGCAATCATCTTCTCATTAGTTTTCTTTATCTATTTTTATCTCTACTCCATATGTGATTGCATAGAATTATCCTGATATGTTCCATATCTTTCCTCAAAGGTGTCTCTAGGCTTGTTTAGCATATGGTTAGCTAGACCAGTAATTACATCCTATGCAACTTCATATCCCATTTTTGGGATCCACACAATCCTAGGCTCTATAAGCTCCATTATGTAGGAGTCCTTGCTCACCATAAATATGATGTCATTTTTGTATTTCTCTACCATTCTCTTCAAAATCCTTTCTCTAGATTTCATATCATCTTGGAAAGTTTTAAAGAATCCCCATAATTATTTCTTTTGTGTTTCTTCATCACCTAATCTCATCAAGTGGTCTCTAATTTGATGTAGCACTAGTCTTTCCTTCAACCACACTATTTCCCTAGTTCTGGGAACCTAATTAAGAAAGTAGAAAACAAAAAAATAATCAAGGTACCAAACTTGAAGGCATACCGAGAGTCCGTGGTATTCTACAAATTTTATAGGAATTGTTCCCTTAACAAATCACATAAGTCATAATTTGTACCTTTCTTTACCATCTCATATGCAATGTTGATGGTAATTGCAAAAACAAAGTTCTCTTTGTTTGTAAAATATATCTTGAACTTTATTACCACTGTTTCATATTTCACTACAAGATCTCTAATGTCTTTGACTATTAGGGCTCTCTTTTCATACCTTGCACCTGCTAACTCCATCACCATTTCATTTTTCACTGATTTGAGTGTTGAAACTGGTTTGATTGAGCATAATCCCATAACAACCGTAATAGTCTCCTTATTAATTATATATGGAATATCCATCCATATAAACCTATCATGAATCATACTCAAGGTGTATCTAACCCACTTGTCCACGTAGAAAAAGATAGGGAAATTGTTCTATTCATTGAGCTTCTTCTCTATCAAACTCTCAAACTCAAGTTTCAATTCAAATTTGTCTCTAGTGATTTCATTAAACCACACATCACCCAACTTAGAGTGCTTGTACTCTTCCAATTTAGCATTAATGTAGGTCCTGGCATCTTTTGTATGCAACACACCATACAAAATGCTAAAAAATGCACCATCTGGATCCATCATCATTGAATTACTAGGGTGCCTCTTAAATTTTGGATAGGGTCAGTCCAAAACCTCAATAACTTGTGGGGTATACATCTTCTAATCCCAATGAAATCACTTGAAAATATTAGGGAAAATAGAAACTGTAAATACCTTTCAATCATCATTGGTTAGGGTTTTATGCACAAGAATTTTGAAATGCTTCTCTTCACTCCTTAAATGATAAAATTTACAAATGAATTAGATAAAATGAAAAATCACTTATAAACCATTTTTAAAAATAACCTAATTCAAATTGAATGCATTGATTTGAAGTTAGGGAAAAAGCTAATAAATCCTTACTGTAATACATAGTCACCTTTGATTGCTCTGTAAAATTTTGCATCTTGATATTTTCCACTAATGTTTTCACCAATAGGTCAAGCATATAAACATACATCACATATCAACATGCTAAAGGAATCAACACCATATCCTTGGCAAGGGCTTAATTATTGTTTGAACATAAAACTCCCCCTAAGCCAAAGCTCACCATTTAGTTTTTGAAGGAAACATCTACACCAAAAGCTAGCAAAGACTCATCCTTAACCTCATTCTCCTCTTTATTTTTCCATATATTATTAATCTCATTCTTTATCTCTTATATATTATCCATTTTCACTGGATCAACATTTACATTCTTTCTTCTGCCGAATTTAGCAATGTGTCCTAACTTATCACATTTGTGGCATTTGAAATTTTGAACAAGATTACTTTCACCAACTCTATATTTGCATTGATTAGCTTTATGCCAAAATCCATTACATGTATATCAATAGCCATTGAAATATTGAAACATCATACCATTTTAATAGCCATTCATTATCTAATTTATGCATTCACTAGCCTTATGACCAAATCTATTACATGTAAAATATTGACTGAGAAATGATTAAACATTGTGATTCTTTCTACTTCTATATTAAATAGCCTTATATGTCCAAATTTATTGTAGGAATAACAAAAAGCATAAAAATATGGGTGCCTTTGTGCATTTTTTTTTTTATTTCTGGTCTTTTGAAGTCTTTCCTCTCATTCGGGACCTATTTTCCATTACTCTTGTTGTCCTCAATCTTCTTTTCAGTCTTGTTTGTAGTTTGATCTATTTTTGAGCTTTCACCTTTTTCAAACCTTAATCCTTCTTTGTCTCTAGATCCCTTATAATTTGTAATCATCTACTCAAGAATTGTAGTACTCTTCTTAAATTTTTCTACTTGAATCTTCGTTTTCTCCAGATCCAATCTCAAGGTTACAACTTATTTTTAAAGCTTTGAGCATTCTTTAGATTTTTCTTTTAGTTTATCATTAAATTAGTCTTCCACTCTTTTACTTTCTTCAATCTACAATTTTAAGTTGGGAATGATCTCATTTGATTTCTTTAGCTCTTTGATCTTATATATAGCTTTTTTTAGTTTCTCTCTCAATATCTTAATGCATTCATCTACATCACTAAGATATTTTTTCAGATCTCTATTCTTAAATTTTGCTTTATCCAAATCATCTAGGGTAGATTTGAGTTCTCTTTCCATATCAACAAGGAAATTTATTTTCAAGGATTATCATATCTCCTAGTAGCCATGTGTTCAACTCTAAGATCTACCCTAGCGATCAAGCCAATTGAAGGAACCAAGATCTGATACCAATTTTTGAACACCAGGAATACTAAGAGGGGGGTGAATTAGTATTGTTTGAAACCACTTAAAAATTTAAAAATTCATTCCACAAATCATATTCAATTTGCAATAAGGAAAGAAGACATGAAATAGTCATCAAACCAAATTACATATGAAGACCAGATTTTTATGTGGAAAACCTAATAAGGGAAAAACCACAGTGAGGATTAGCTCACAATATATTATAACCAGTCATAACATATTACAGAATGGCTCACTGCCCAGTGGACTCACTATCTGATGGACACACTATCCAGAGAATAATTGAAATAAAAGAGAGGGTGGCTCATTGCCAAGATTTGAATTTCTATAAGTGCATCTACAATATATAGGAAATACAGTTTCACTAAAGCTCAAAACACCAAATCAACACACTTCATACTACTGAAATTCTTCTTAGGAATTTGGATCATGCATTTTCTACAATGCTTCTCACATCTCATCACATCACTACAACACCAAAAATTATCTTATATTTATACCCATTACATTTTCAATACACCTACAACATCAATTAGGTCAGCCTAATTAGATGTATCATGGAAAATAATACCTTATCCTCTCATGATCAAATATACACACTTCACATCTTAATTCAAAACTTTTAACACATCAAATAGGTCAATTTGAACCCATAATATCTCCCACATAACCGATCAACTCTTCCTTTAACTCCAAATGACCCCAAACATATTCTGTCGGCACCATTGGTGAGACAACACCAAAATATACCAAATAATTATCCATGCATTGGCATGTGGACCTCCAAAACACATGCCACATAGACTACACACCCTTCTGACACCTATAAAATCCCACAAATCCACATTTAAAAATATTATTCGACAATGCAATATGGACTATTCCAAACAGGTACTCTACATTGGCAACACTATCACTAGCAAACCTGATATACTGTCAATAATAAATTTTGCGCGAGAGGACATAAAGACATGAAAATTTGGAATTAAGGTCCTTAAACACATACCAAAATTTCCTTAGAACCATATATGTAAATATACCTCAATATGAACTAATAAAAACCATAAATTGGATGCTCTGTACACAGAAAACTATGTTCTCGCACTTAACCAAATAATCAATCCATTTGTTCTTCACCAGAGGAAAAATATGCATCTCTATGTTGGATTACCATATCCATACTCACTCATACTTTACCAACCAACTATACCTCAATGTAGACATCAAACCACAATGTTGACATCAATGACAACACTGTATAATCTCATGCTCATGTTTCCAACAACCATATCAATGACACCTCAAAATTCCAACATTAATATCATCCTGATTCTAACAAAGAGCCATCAAGCATCTCTAAAACCCTTCCATTATAATTTATATTAATGTTTACACCACAATTGAGATATTTTTTACGAGGATAATTCATTATTAGAATTAGGTTTGGGGATTGATATATATAAATATTTTTGAATCAGTTTTCTTACATGATGACATATTTGTCATAGATCATCTATTTTTTTGTGATGAGTCTTAAATATATGAGATGACAATCAAAGTTTGCATTGATTTAGATGTAGGTGTGCAAAATGCCCTTTTTATAAGGTAAATAAGGTAAGAGGATATAAAAATATAATCATAAAAATAGATGCATATGATGCCTATTTAAAATAAGGAGACATTTTCATTATACTAGTCCATGTAGATGAAGTATCAAAAATATAATTGAGAGATAACAATAAAATTAGAGGTATTTATTAGTACCCAATTGGCCTCTTAGATCAAAATTTATGGCCTATAGAAGTTGGTTCTTTCACATATGAAATATAAAAATGTGATGGACATGTAAAAGAGTTGTAAGGGAAGTTACACTTGTTTTTTATTAGGGTTAAAAAAAGGGTTTTGATGGGGTTCAAAACCCAGTACAAAGGAAAGAAAGCTGCAAATAAGATAAACCATAAACCAATAATAGCTCCACAATGGCCTCTAAAATATTAACATGACCACATAATACAACTTAAAAACAAGGGCTTGAAACCCTTAAACAACCTAGTTTTAACCAGGACCAGAAACCCTTTTAGCTACACAAAGAACCTATCTACATCTGCCAGGCATCAAAAAACCAACCACTTATGGAAGACACCACTGATCCAAGAAATATAATCAACATAATGGTGTAAGACACCATCAAACCCCTAAGAAAAATTGTGAGAAAATCCAAAAACCCCACCTCAATAGGGGAAATAAAGAGCACACCACACCACTGAGCATAAAGCCATTGCTTGAACCAGGAAGCTAGCTCTGAAACCACCTCAACAAGAAGGAGATCCCCTCTATAGGAGAGAATTATATGCCTACCACATCCACTACCACAAGAATACTCCAACACCCTCAACCTCCACCTCCATAGGAGAAGTGTCCACCTCAGCATGATCAACAATTGAGGAAGCTAGAGACAATATGCTCCCAGATCCACCTCCATAGTAGCTTAATCCACCTCCATAGGATCTAGGAAGAAGACCAATGCAATAGAAAAACAAGTAGCCATACCAACCTTAGGGAAAACCTAGTAAGAAGCCAACTAGAAACAACAATCTTCAAAATAAAACCACTGAGATTGAGGGGGCTCAACCCACTAGCAAAAAAAGAGAAAGTTAGAAAACCACCCAACCTATATCATAAAAGGAGAAGCTACAGAACCCAAATCATCCATAGATAACTCCAACAACAAAAAATTAAACAAACCATTCTGCTTCAGCACAAAGGTAGCAGAGAAAGACTCCAACTCCAAGAGTAACAAGGCTTTGAGAAAGGACTTAGGAAACAACCTAACCAAGAAAAAATGCTAGCCATAGGGGGCTCCAAAGAGTAGAGCCAGATGAGGAAGAAAAGAAGACAGTGAGAAGGACAAGAGAGAAAAAACATGAAGCACACCATCTGATCCAACAAGATCTAAGAGAATGAAAACACCAACCAAAAACAATCCCATCACAATCCAACCTCAAACCACACCCAACACCAAGGAAGCCACCGAGAGATCTAGATTCAAAGTAAGCAAAGGTTGCAAGTGACAAGGACGACTAAAATGTCAAGCCAAGCAAGGGAGACCAAAATAAGGAGAAAGGAGTAGGAGCTAAAACCCATGAAGAACACCATCCAACACAACAAGTTCTGAAATATTGAAAACTCATCCCCCATCACAAGCCACCCACAAGCCTCACCCAACACCAAGAAAACCACCCAAAAACTAAGAGCCATATCCACAGTAGAAGAAAGCTCCAACAAAGGATACCCAATAGAGTAGGTCCCAAAATTAAGAAGGAACCACACAAGAAGAAGCTCACAACATCCACATCCCGCACCCACAACCACAATAAACATCATATTCTTAAGAATCTTCTCCAAAACCAAGAAGGATAAGACCGTCCCACCAACATTTTTTCCAAAATCTACTACTACATCCACAACAAATTTGAACAAGCTTCTCCCTCTCTAGGTCTCAACACATATAGAAACTAGAAAGACAGACTCTAAAATAGCATCATAGCCTCCCAAAGAGGTTTCCACATCCAGGGAAAAAAATAAAGGAGGCAACATAGCCTCCCTACCTTCCCCAACAAACTCAACACCATCAAACCCACAACACCAAGACGCATAAGCAGCCACCACAGACCTCTCAACCTCCAAAAGGTCAACAATTGGGTCGTCGTCACCATCTTCTCCATCTCCATCTCCAGAAACAAAGCTCCCGCCCACTCTCACCTATGTCTTCTCGCCTCCACGGCCACTCCCAACACACATATAGAGGCATTGAGTGAAGCACCCTCCATCCAGCTCATCCCCCTCGTCATTGTCGCTCTCTTCTGTAGTGTTTGAACTACAATCTCCTTCCTAAGCCTGAGCCCTGCCTGATGCCACTCTCACTGCTCTCATGTTGATTTATTCCTCCAGGGAAGTTACACTTGTTGACCAATATATGATCCATGTTATGTCACGTACACATCTTTTTTTGGAAATAATGAAGCCAAAATGAAACCCCCAATTTAATGAGTTGATTATAATAAGTTCATGACATTTGAAAAAATATGTTATTTTTTACCCTATGGAGACATCTTGAGATTTCAAAGTTGTAGCTTTGGGTGTCACTTTTTGGTGGTTTTAGCTCATGGATTTATAATTACCATTTTATGATTTCATGTACTGTATGTTGTGTATATTATGTGCTTGAGATGAGTGTTCTAGAAGAGTTTCATAGATATTATTAAACTATTAGAATTTATCTAAATATCAGGTTGGTGGTACTATTATAAACACTTGCTCTACAATTTTATTATAATTTTGTTTTTTTTAGAATAGTTTATTGAGTTTCTTTGGAGCACACTATGTATTATTTCTTTCAAAAGCGGTTTTTCTCATGTGCACTTGTGTTATGATATATTGTTTATTTTATGTTTATATACATTTCTTCTTTTTGTAATTCTTAAAAGATTAAAATTTGTACATCACTCTTCTAAGAATTTTAGTGTAAGAAGCATTTCCATATACATTTTTTTCTTTCATTAATTTTTTTTTCTCGTTTTCTATTTCTCATTCTAGAGACACATAAAAAAAATTCTAGAAAAGACAAATCTATTTTTTTAATAATCATGTTAAAAAAATAACGGATATCATGAAAATAACTTTCTATTGAAATAATCATTACACATCCTTCTCATCCAAATACTAGTTATAAATTAAAAAATACAATAAATGTCTCTAATTGAAAACTTCCCACTTTATGATGAAAAAAAAACAAGTCTTATAAAAATCAACTGAAAAAAATCAAAATTCAAAGTTTAGCCTCACCTAATTAATACCATCAAATGTACATATTGGGGGTTGTATAGAACATAGTTTCACCTCACCTAAGCTTTGACATCTAACCAAGGAAAAAATAAAATAAAATTATTATCCTATCTTTGAAATGCTCGAGGAATGAGGTCTTCTAGTTCGATTGGATCTGGAATAACAAGTATTATTCTTTCTCTAAGATATTGAAACAATCAGATATTCTACTTTTGTAGGGTCTAGAATGATGAGTATTATTCTATCTTCGAAATGTTTGAAAAATCTATCGATTAGTTCGGTTGGGTTTGTGACATCTGAAGTAGACAAAGATAATGGACTCTGATGAACTCCACCAATGAAACTCAAAATTAGTACTTTATTCTGACAATTATTTCTAATGCCCTCTTTGATTTTTTGCTACAAAGTATATATCGCAGCATTTAATTTTAAAGGAAAAGAGTATCTACAATCTTGTACAGGCATGATTTAGCCTTCCTCAAATAGAGAATACAACATTCAAGCACTAACACAAGATTTCAAGCAATTGGGGATTTGACAAAGGTAATTCTCCTTTCCATAATACAATAATTTGTTCATACATTGTAAATAAAAATACAATGGAAAAGGATTTAAAAACTTGGAAATCACTTCCTGTAGATTCCCTTCTCCTTTTTTTTCTTTCCTCTCTTGCTTTTCTTCCCTATCCACTGTTCTAGATTCATCGTGCTCCAGAAACCCTCTTCCCGACATCCATTTTTTAGTTATTTTTTGCAGAGCAATAAAGAAGATTATAAAAATAATTCTCCCTTTTTGTTAATGATTTTCCTCTTTTAAAGATTTCTCCCCAATTCCAAATACCTAATATTGAAAATAATATTAATAAAGTTTATTTCCATGCACAATATTTATCCTCCAATAATAATAATAACAAATCCTATTTTTATTGCATACGAAGTATTTATCCTCAAAAAATAATAAGGAAGCCATTTTAATTTGCAATTTAAATATTTATTAAAGTAAATAATAAAGAAATATCATTTATTCACAAATAAAATAATTATCCTTAACATCAAAGCTTTAACATTTAATTATATAATGAAACATTTAATTGAATTATAATTAATTATTTTATTCCTTTGCACTTTTATTTCATTATAAATTAATTTAATTAAACACTATAAAATTACGAACAATAAAACAGTTAGCTAAATTTAATACTAAATGCATCTACATGATTCTAAGTGCTAGTGTGTGATCGAGATAATCGTTCCTCCTTTATCCTGCTAGGAAGCTAACCTCCTCTACCTTAGCCACACCCTTGGTCTTTGACAGTCCTCTAGCTCAAGTACACTCAGGAACCCATTAATAGATTAGTATCTAGGTAAAATACAAATACAAAGCAATCTAATGCATTAATCCAAATAACACTATTCTATTGTGCATCACTTTCAAAATAAAACTAAATTCACTATATTTCAACTTCTTTTTTTTCAAAATTAATACAAAAAATTTCATATTTCAATCCCACAAAACACCATATTATTTATTATTTACTCCACCACACATGTTCAATCATATATCAAAACCACATAAAGCAAAAAAAAACTACATCATAGTTTGAGACGTGACAAAATTTTACACCAAACGCCTATGATTTGGAGTTTCCTAAAGGTTTGCAAATCTCACCCATATTTAATGTTTCAGATTTATAGACTTACCATGAGGGAGAGACATCACAACAACAACAACAACAAGAGAAAACATTACCAGAAAAATGGAAGGAGTAGCTACCCAAGAAATAATGAGAGGAAATTGAAGATATTTTGGATTCAAGAGTTGTTAGAAAGACAAGGGCGGTAAAGAGTACAATGAATATTTAGTAAAGTGGAAGGGTAGACCGGTGGAGGATGCAACATGATTAAGCCAAATAGAGCTAGAAACACTTCAGTTAGAAAAAGATGATAGATTTGTTGACATGCAGAAATAGGACCTTTAACCTACAACAACAAAGAGCTCTACATAGTGAGCAGGGGCTCACAATTTTTTCTAGCCCAATAGTTTGATGCAGGGGCATCATTTTGCTTAAATCCTTTTTTATTTTACCTAGCTAATGTCACGTGAAGAAATAAATAGGATTTTAGTATTTAAAATATGAATTTTGTTTTGTTTAAAAGGCAACAACTACCTTCTCGCATACTCATTTAAAGAGCAACAGTAATAGAAATGAAAGAGGGAAAAATGAGCGAGATTTTTGAACTCTAAAGAGGTAGTTTGGGGCATTTGTGTAGGTTTTTTAACATTGTAGTAGATTTAAGTAGGGTTTTTAGATTTTTTGAAGAAGCTTCCATATTTTTGGGTAGTTTTTGGGAAAAAGGAAGAACATCAGAAGGAAGAAGAGAAAACATAAGAAAAAGAGGTCAGAACAACAGAAAATAGGGGAGAATAGAAGAGGATATCAGAGAATATTAGAGGAAAAAAGAAGAATGTTTTGGAAAGTAGTCAAAAAAGCTCATGGTAGATAGTAAGAGGTCAAAAAGGAGGCCAAGGGACTCCATATTTCATTGCAACAATTATAAATGTGTAAAATGATTGTAACTATTTCTATTTTTGTTAATGAAAACTTTTATACTTCTTTCCAAATCATTGTTCTCTAATATTGAGTGTGTGGCTGTAAGAAATATTACATACATTTACTGTTCTAGAAGTCTGTTTTTTTACTTTCAATTTTAAAGTCTTTTATGCAGCTGAAACTGTAAATGGTCACCTACAACCAGCATTGCGGGTACCTGCAACAACACTTTATTTTTGACAAGTTAGTTTGTTCCTTTCTAGTTTTTGTATGCTTCAAAAATTAATTATTGGACCTATAGCACATATGTAAACCTTTGTATACATTGTGTGGGTTGCTTATAGAAACAAAACCTTCCTTTTCCACCCGTTTGCTCATTTAATGTGGGTTTCTTGGGTGCCTACAAGGGGATGGGTGACATCACATTCTCATTCTCCCTGGTGCACTTGGTGAAATTTTCAAGATGGGTCTGACTGAATATTTAAGCATCTTGATTGCACCATGATCTCTACACAATCTTTATTTTCTTTTTTCAACTCCTCCCCACTTTCGATTAAACCATTAGTGGATGTCACACTATCAGATCATTTTCCCATTCATTTATTTATTGAATGGAAAGTGGGGAAGCCTTATGCTAGTAGGACCCAATTATTTTTAAACACTTCTTTGTTGTGTCACAAGCCCACACTAGCCCACATCAGAACTATCTAGAATCTTGAATGTATACCTCTCCACTCAACTAGCTAGATCAAGTGGTGGAATGATGACATGACCCATATCGTGAGATTTCTTCACATCTATGGCCATCAATTGGCTATCTTTCATAGTTAGTCTTATGAGGCAACCATGTCTAATATTTTTAAGGCCACTAAGGCTTTAGTGGCTAGCCCCCTTTCCCCTTCTCTACAAGTCAAGGTTGCAGAGTTGAGACATCAAAAACAAGCGATTGATAATTATGTGGCCAGAGGGGCACAAATCAAATCCAGATTACACTGGCTCAAGATTAGGGACTGTGCATCAAAGGATTTATTCCTAGATATTTTTTCCAGACACTTTTCATCTGATATCAAGCATATCAAATATGGAAATAATGTTCTCTTTGAGTTTCCTGACATTCTCTAAGAATTTATTAGGCATTATGAGCAAGTTTCCATAGCCCAATATTACACACTAGAATGAAATAAGACACTGTAGGACTGGTTTTTTTTGTGCCAACCAGGATTTCTATAGCTCAGAAAGCCTTCTATGAGAAATTACTCACAATTGAAGACCTCAAAGAAGCTGTGAGAAATATTGCTAATGAAAAACTCCAAGAATTGATGGGTTCTTGTGCGAGTTTATCAAATCCCTTTGGGAATGTGTGGGAAGTGATCTGCATAAATTTTATCTTGAATCTATTCATTCTAATTCCCCAAGTAATCACATCAACAAGGGTTGATGCAAGAAGTTGGGTCCACAAAAAGCTCAAAAAGTGGAAGTATTTTTGTTGTTTTTCAAAATTTGTCACACTTGGACTGAAAATATGAGGCACTTACACAATGAATCTTAAAAATGTCAATAATATGAAATTTATCATTTTGAATCTAGTTTCCAAATATGTAAATTATTCAAATACCTAGATTATACAAAATTAAATTTTGATCGGGATCTATAAAAACCACTTTTTAAAAGTCCATGTTTTTTTACCATACCATGCACATGTACGGACACCACTTTTTGACCCAAATAAAATTGTTTTTCTAATTCATTTTGGAGAAAGAGAGCTAACAACATGAAGTTTCATGAGGAATTTTTTTTGTAATTTTTTGTTGAATATAATTTTTATTGAATTTTTATTGGCCTTAATTGTTGCTTTTAAAAATCAATGTGCACTGACAACATAATTTGACCTAAACTAAACATTTTTTGAATCTTTTTTTTCATTGTGTAGATAATTGTCTAAAGATTGATGCCATATAATTTTTTTACAAGAAACTTAACCAAAACAAAATTATTAAAAAATTAAAAAAGCCTGATATTTAAAGTTTAGGGACTAGTTTGATTAGAAATTACTTAAAAAATAGCAAACGTAATCCAATCTTAATAAAAATTATATATTTTTAAACTAGACATCGTTTTCTCTAATGGGTTTTAATTTTGTAGATTGATTCAAAAAAAAAAATTCCATCAGTCATATTGCCAAAGCTGGACATTCTTTTTCAATCTAACTTAGTTTTTTAGTTGTAGGTCAAAGGCTAAGGCTCAGATTGCCAAGCCTTTCCCAAGACTAAAACCAAGGCTACATGTGGTTTGGGAATTCAATATTTAAATAACATGTACCCATTACTAAAATGTGTATGCATTATTTAAATGAAACACGTACGCATTTCATACACATTATCTATTTACCTATTGTGTAAAGGTAACACGTATGCATTATATAGCACATATGCATTCCTAAAACAAAATGTGTATGAATTTCATAACGCATACACATTTATTATATAGCCATTTTTCCCTAATTTGTAAAATACTAATAAAACACATTTTTTCTGCAACATTCCTTTTCTGCAATATAGTCTAAAAGCACCATTTTCTACATTTTTTATTGTAAATTTATCTTGTGAAGGGCATATTCTACTCAAATTGTTCGAAGAGACAATTGAAAGTTGAATTTTCTGAAGTGGAATCAATTACAACAACATTTTACAATAATATTTGGAAAAAGAGAACTTTTGGATACATTCATGATGTTTTTGTACTTCAAAGTTTATAGAAGAAAGGATCTTCATACTACATAGTTTTATTTGAATATTTGAAGGAGATGGAAATTTGAAAATAGGTTACTTGAATCATTTTTTTTTTCATCAAAGAGGGTTTGGTAACCATGGGATCAAATAAAAGACAAAGAAAAGAATGTAGAAAGTTAATGACACCCAAAGAAATTCAAGCAAATAAAGATATGGTGGAAAAAAGAAAAAGGGATAGAAGAGAAAGGATTCATCAAAAGAAAATTTTGGAAGCATTTAGTTCCATGAATCTTTAAGAGGAATCCATGAATGATGAAATGAATGTAGATGATCAAAATATGGAGATGGTGAATATGGAAGAAAATGCAATTATTGAGACAAACCCAACTATGCCCTCAACTTCAACTTTGAATGATATGGAAATAGTACCTATGCAAACAACTTCAAGTATGTCTTCACATCCACCTCCCAATGATATGGAAAATGCACCTATTCAAAAAATATATCCAAGTATGTTTTCAAACACAAGTCTTGATAATATTGATCTTGCTTTTTTAGATGAAGTTGGATACACCATTGATAATATCAATAAGTCTAGGGTTGAAACAATGCAAAAACAAAAAAATTATGAAATTATATCTTATGAGAATGCAAATGAGAATGAAATCCCTCATATTGATGAAAATTATAATGAAATCCCTTTTAAATTTGAAAATTAAAATGAAACCCCTTATGTGAATGAAAATGAAACCCCTTGTATGGATGAAGGTGAAAATGTTTTTTTACAATTGAAAAAGATGTGCTACATAACCTTTCTGGTAAAGTTTCTTGGAGACAAATTAGAACTTATGAAAATAGAATATATAAAATATTTTTTAATAGAAATAAATTAGGATTCAAATGTCAAATCATGGTGCAATTGATGAGAATGTCGAAAATGAAAAAAGTGATGAAAAATTAGGTCTTTTTGTAAAACTAAAAAACAAAGATGATTCATTAGAACAAGTCATATCTAGTGTTGCTAATGCTATTAATTTTATAGGTAAGAAAAGTTGATCTAAATATAAGAATGTGGCTCGTTGTGCAATAAAAACTACTCTAGTTGATAAAGCAACTTCAAATAAAAGAATGTTAAAAGTAAGATTAGTAAATGTATAAAAGTAAATCCTAAAACTTTGATAAGAGCTGCTAAAAGAATGGAAAGTATTGAAAAGGATCTAACTAATCAATTTTGGAGTTTTAGCGGTAGACTTCCAAGATGAGACATGAAATTAACTAATGAAATTAAATCTTTAATCGATAAATTTTTGCATGATAATACAAGAGTATCACCTAACATTAGAGATGTCTTCAAATTGAGGGTGGGTTCCAAAATTCATGAAGCTCATCCAAAGTATCTCTTAAATATGACTCAAACTAAATTATATAAAAAAAAATTAGTTGCTTCAATCTTACCATTGAATATTAACATAAGTCAAAGATCATTCAAAAAGTGTAAACCTCGGTATGTTAGAATTAATAAGCAATGAATCTCTTGTTGTTGTAAGACTCATGTACAATTTTTTTATTATTAAATGATAGTTTTTGATATATACGATGCACTTTGCATGCTAACCAAATTATGTAGGATATTTGTAGTATTAATATGCCACCTGAAAGAATCAAAGATTTTATAGCAGGTTTGTTTTGTGAACCCTCTAATGGAAACTTATTTTATTTAAAAGCATGTATTTCTAGAGAATGCAGTAGATGTGCTAAATTTTTATTATTAGGAGAATGTATGCATGAAAGTAGTTGTAATGCCCCACCATGAGACCCTAAAGGAAGTTGCAACCCAACGCGGAAGCGTACAACTTTTTTTCTTAAAAGTGCATTATTAACAAAGAAGATGCACAACATTTCACAACAACCTCTAAGGTATCATGACAAGATTACATCAATAACCAACATACACACTACTAGAACACAAAACAATTATTAAAATATTAACCATACATCTAATTTCATATACTTATAAGCATTAAAGATACAAACACATAGAATAGAATAAGAAGCTTCGGATAACATTAACTTAATAGTGGATTACAATACTCATTCCTAGAATGAGGTAGATCAAATCTAACTATTACATTTACAAGATTCCTCCTTGAATACAAAAGAGGAGTATAATAATTACAAGAGCTAATCTAAAGTAAATAGAAAGCTTTTATCCAAAGAATGAAACCACTGCAAGCTCTCCACTGAAAAACCTCGCAACACAATCTGCAAATCAAAGGGGGACCCAATGGAGTTGTGGCACGTTCCTCCCAACCGTGTGGAGCTCGAAAGCCCACCCCCCGTGCTAGGAGATAGAACAAGTCCTCAAGTCATACAAACCACAAAAGTGACAACAAACAACACAAGGTCGACAATCATGACATCACAACTAACAAACTCACAGTACCTTAGTTAAGGTTTTCACTTAAACACCAACCTTCGAGAGGTTACCCATGTAACTACTTTTGGGTTCTGCCCCTATCGGAAGCCACTCCTCCTAAGGTACAAATCCTCATACAGATTACAATACGAAGGCAATTATACATGAACATGAACTTCATTTACAAGGGCCCAGTCAACCGATCCAATAAATGACCATGATGACATAACATTGCAAAAATTCCACAAGCATGTACTCAAATAAACATGAAATACAATTTTCCCAGCAAATAATACATAGGCATACGTGTGAGTTCCACATTTCCACACAAGATCAAAACAAGGTTTCCATAATAAAGACATAGCATACAAAAAAAATGACAAATCAAAAACCTCCATGTAACAATACTCTTGACACCAAACCTCAAAACAAAGCAAGAATATCACCAATCAAGAACACCTTTGAAACAAAATTTACAATCCTTCTTCAAGATTACCTATAATACATTCCTATCTCAAACATTGAAAATTAAACGAGCAGAAAGTCATAAATACTTCCTAACCATATTGATGTTACTATTTCTCAAACTTAAATAGAATATCCCTTAACATTTAAAAACTCTCATAACTAAATACATACACTTAATCATGAGAACTAATGGGATAACACATGGTTCTACTCTTATTACTAATTAACCCATTTCTTACATACTACATTTATAATTTATCTAATAGACCATTTTATTAAGCAAGTACTACACTTAAATTTCAACAATATATAATTGATGAACAAAATCACATACCCTTACTTATAATTTAATAAAATGATTCAACATCCCAAGTCCACCTTGCCATTATATTTTGATTGAAAGACCATTTCACATTTAAACTACTTACATTTAATTAACATATATAAACTAAAAACCCATGCATTTGTGATAAGGTAACAATAAACCAACTAATAATTCAAGAGGAACTTTTATTTTTCTGACAATAAATAACTATTGAATTACATTCTTCTCTAAGCAATATATATATTTTATAAAGAATAATATAATGGGTAGTTTATTAATGTAAATGATAGTTATCATTATCAATACTTATATAAACGGTGCCCATCTTTTGTAATGTAAATATCATATGTAACAAAAAGAGTTTGCTTCTTTAATAGTATAACAATGCCACCGACTCGAGTGATACACACTTAAAAATAAAATAAGAACTATGGAAAGAATGATGTCATACCGATAGCAATAGGGAAGAGAGTGACAAAACTACTAACCAGCTACACCAAGTCCACAACTTTCTATAACAGGTAAAAGAATCAAAAGCATGCTAAAAGACAACAAAAGACGTTCAGTAACTACTCTCACTCCGCCTCAAGCAAACAGCGACTAAGCTTATCAAGACAAGCATGCAACATAAGGATGGCTAAAGATTTCACATGCATTTGAAATCAACAACAAGTGTCGAATTAACAAAGGGACCTACATCGACATCACTAAACATATATCTTAGCAATCGAATGACTTAAAGCTAGCTGATACTGACGAGGTAACTAAACCTTAACTTAATGTTAAAGGCTAAAAAGGACATGCAATCATCACCACAGAGTGGAGAAAGGAACTCGACGTTAGCTCAATGATCATCATCGACAGCTCCACATGCAGGGTTAGCAAATAGAAAACGAATATATCACAGGGTGAATCACGGCTTCACCAGAGGTACGCAGTTGAGCCCAAAGTGACTAAGCAGTCAGGTCTTCGACTGGTAAGGTCTATGAATCTACATCACAATTAGGATATCGGCCTTACTAAACAAGGGTAAAGGAAAAGAAAGGTCTGATGGCTACACAAGAAGAGAACACAGATCACCATCAGAGAGATTAATATTAACATAAAGATAACAATCAGAGGAGAGTTTCAAAGCGTGCTCAAGGAGGTGATAATCCCATTCCAACTATCCCATACACAACCAACACATGGATCAAGAGACACATAACCCATTTTCTCCCATAAACACATGATACAACAGAGGATCTACATAAGATATGAAGATAAGCTGAATCTGGCACTAAAGTTCAAGGATATGAATGAGATACTTGTGCACCTGCGCCCAGTGAAACACTCAGAACCAACAAAATCACCTCTCGCAGCCCCCACAGTACACCAAAACAGAAAATGTACAACAACAATCACAGGGTAAAAATAGTTGCAACCATGGAGTAAATAAAGTCAAGATAAACACTGAGACTTGTAATAAGAAAGCATTCGGTCTATCGACCCAGGTGGCCGAGAGAAGAACATGGTAATAGTCTCAAATATATTCAAATGGAATAAAGCATGAAGAAGACCACGGTGCATGAAAGAACAGAGAGATCCATTTGTCAGATTCCCATAAGTCTCAATAGCATGACAGAGATAATAGAAAATAAATATGATACACGCCCAAAGAAGTGTGGTATTGGAAATGATTCAGATGTAGACTTTCTTGAAAGAATGAAGCCATCAACAACAGAAGAAAGGGATTCAACAATTCAATGAATCAGATACCACTAACAAATCTAACCTTCCGTAAAAGAATTAACAATGTTTTCCTCTAAATTATTTTGTAAACACAATCAATTATATGATGTTATTTTCATTTCTCAATCAATCGTGCTATAATTGCAAACATTCAGAAACTAACTTGTTTCATTTTTCTATGGTGTAATAGGGATTGAAGATGAAATCTTCACAGCAAATTTACATGTTCATAACAAATAAAATTTGGAATTTAACAAGATAAAAACCTCAAAGCATTCCCCTGAAAATGGAGGACGAACATGGCAAAACCCCGTAGATTCACACTTTTTGCTTTTCTCAATCAGATTACCGTCTTTAACACAATTTGCAGCTTCTATGATCAACTCCAAATCCAAATTTCCAAAAAATATCTTTGGTGAAAACAATATTTTTACTTCCTACTATTTGAATCCAAAAAAACGTGTGTCCAAGCATGAACAATTTCAAGATTATAACCCTTTTCCATCCTTTCAAAGTCTCAGCTTTAACTTTCAGTTATCACATGCAACACATGCATCAATCAAACTCAATAAACACTAAAAGATAACAAAATATTTCAACTTAAGATCACAACTCAAAGTTCTATTCTCGAAACGTAAATTTGAACATTGAAATCAATTACAATTAAATGCTCTTTTTGAAACAAGATATTTTATTATTTTAATTTAATCACATAATAAACTAAAAATAACTTCTTTAATTTAATTGTATCATTCAATCAATAAAGCAACATTAATATTAATTAAAAAATTTATAATAATCTAAATTAACATAATATAAACATTGCAGACTTAATTATAACAAACAACTGCAAGCACACGACGAACAAGAGACATGACAAGAGGGTGACGACAGATACTCGTTCTTTTCAGAACGATGACTAAGGATAGAGGACAGGTCTATCTCCCATCAATAATTCCATTGGGTCATGGCACGCTCAGACCTGACATGCAGGTGGAGTCGATGCCTGTACCTGAAAGCTGCGTAACACTACACGATTAATCCAACATGTATAAATATGAAAGCACACTGTGAAGTAGAATTGCGATATAGCAGGGCACTCACTGATGAGTATTGCTAAATCATCTTCTTCACTGACTAACGTAAACATCAGACTAACATAACATCATAATTTCTAAAACATAACAACATAGGTAATCATCATAAAATTTCATCTCATGAAAGTAGACATCGCATCAAATAATATAGTGTATCATCAAATGAGTTTCACAACCAGTCATGTAACTCATGACATAACATATCGAAACAACATAATATCAAAGGTCTATCTGCTAATTGTGTCACAAAATAGCTAAAAACAAAGTATCATTAGGAGGGTCACTACAGTAGTTTAGATGAATTTGGACAACAATTAGTGGATGTAAAAAAAAATTAAAATGTTGAGTATTCTTTAAAAGATGGAAAATTTGGAAAACGTTGTAAGCTAATTGTGGAAAAATTTAGTGTGCATGCATTTATTAAAGAATTTAAAGATAATATTGTACTAAATATTTTCAACACTCTCAATATGCTCATTGGCTTGATAATCAGTTTTGTTTATGTAAAAACACATTCCCAATTGGAACTATATTGTCAGTTGTTGATTTTGATGAAAATTATACTCTTGATCCACAAGAAGAAATTCAATCACAATATTATAATTCAATGCAAGTAGTTATATATGTTCATATTGTTGATAGACATGCAAATGATAGTAGAGAAGATAATAGAATTTTTTTTAAGAGGGTACCATTTTTATGTAAGTGATAATCGATTATATTCATCTGAGTTTGTTCAATATTGTTTTGATATATTTTATAAAAAAATAAGAGAGCTCCTGGAGGAATTCAAATGCTAAACATCTCATATAGTGAGATAATTACATAGGTCAATTCAAAAATTCTAGAAAATTTTATTAGTTATGTAGAGTTCATAAGGAAAATAATATCCAACATAGATGGAGTTTTTTTGAAGCTGGTCATGATAAGGGAGAACCCGATGGAGCAGGTGCATGTGTGAAAATATCTCTTGCTAGAGAGCAACTAAAATTTGAGGATGCTACAAAATTTAGAGATGCACTTGCAATTCTAGATTGTTGCAATACCAAATTATCTAAAAGAACAAGTGATAGCTCAATAATTCGACACTTCTTTTGGTTAGTTGAAGAAAATGATATTTTTTCTTGACAATATTGTGAAACAATTAATGGATCTACAAAATGGAATTCATTTAAGAGTTCAAATACAAACACATGGGAAATATGGACAAGGGAGTTGGCATTCTTTTGTCAATTTTGCATTGTAAGTGATTGGGAGGCGTGTGCAAATACGGAATGGGTCAAACAATGGCAACAAAGAGCCTTAACACCTACATCGACACATGTTCAACATGGAACAATAATTGAAGATAATCAAGTGTTCACATCAGATGATTATGATTGTGTTTTGGATCTTGTACAACAAGTTACATTATTTATTAAGTTGAATTTATATGTATGCATGTTTATATGAATTAAATATAAGTCACTCTTTATTGAAATTTTTATTTATTTTTACAAGACATGTGTATGTTGTTGTTGCACTTGAGGGGAATGAAGAGGAGATGGAGTACTGGTTGGCTAGATGTGTTGAGAGAAAAACATAAGTTGGTAATTTCTAGAGTGGACGATGACAACTTTGAGTATCCAATTGGTTTAGTGGTTGTTGTTGGCACTTGGCTTCAAAAATATTTGATAAGAAAGAATGGCTTGCCTGCATTTGAAGATTATGAAAGACACAAGAAGATTATACATTATTAACATTTGATTTTGGCAACCAATATAAAAATAGTTAGATATCAAGGGAGGCCTACTAATAAAGTTTTATGGACACTTTCAATGGATGATCATGAGACAATCATAGATGCATTACAAAAAAGAGAGGATTTAGAAGGTACAACAAAGTAAATAAATATTAGTAAGTATATAGTTGTATATATATTTAATTGGTATATATATTTGTCTGTAGTCATTTCCTAATTAAATTTTTATATCATTTTTTGTTTTAGGTCTCCCAAAACTAGATGATTTACAAAAAAGAGAGGAGATTCGCATATATTACAATGGAATTTGAATCTATAGATAGGTAACTGTATATAGTTCTAGATACATTTAATTGAGAGTATAAATATAAAACTAAATTTAATTCATTGTCATTTTATAAAAAGTTTATAATTGATTTCATATCCCCTTAATCCATTCTCTTAAAATCCGTTAAGCCATCCTCTTATGTACCATTAATCCATCCCCTTGCATACCCTTAAGTCTCTCTATTAATTCCCCTTAATTCATTCTATTAGGACCCCTTGATCCATATCCTCATATATCTACCCTTAATCCATCCTCTTACATCCCCTTAAGTCACTCTCTCAACACCCCTTAAGCCATCCTCTTATGTACCATTAATCCATCCTCTTTTATCCCCTTAAGTCTCTCTAATAATTCCCCTTAAGCCATTCTTTTAGGACCCCTTAATCCATGTCCTTGTATATCTACCCTTAATCCATCCTCTTGCATCCCCTTAAGTCACTCTCTCAACACCCCTTAATACATCCTCTTAGGACCCCTTAATCTATATCCTCATATATCTACCCTTAATCCATCCACTTGTATCCCCTTAAGTCACTCTCTCAACACCCCTTAAGTCATCCTCTTAGGACCCCTTAATCCATATCCTCATATATCTACCCTTAATCCATCCACATGCATCCCCTTAAGTCTCTCTAGGGTTCATGAGATGCTTAGAATAAAAAATATATATGGTTTAATGGTTTAGGGTTCATCTCCTAGTCTTTAGGTCATATGGATTAGGGTTTAGTGTTTCTATGGTTCATGAGATTCTTAGAATAACAAATCTATATGGGTTTTAAGGGTTTAGGGTTCATCTCCTATTCTTTAGGTCCTATCATTTAGGGTTTAGGGTTTCTAGGGTTCATGAGATTCTTAGAATAACAAATCTATATGGGTTAATGGTTTAGGGTTCATCTCCTAGTCTTTAGTTCATATGGTTTATGGTTTAGGGTTTCTAGGGTTCATGAGATGCTTAGAATAACAACTCTATATGGGTTAATGGTTCATGGTTCATCTCGTAGTCTTTAGGTCATATGGTTAATGGTTTTGGGTTTCTAGGGTTCATGAGATGTTTAGAATAACAAATCTATATAGGTTTTAAGGGTTTAGGGTTCATCTCCTAGGATTTAGGTCCTATGGTTTAGGGTTTAGGGTTTCTAGGGTTCCTGAGATGCTTAGAATAACACATCTGTATGGGTTAATTGTTTATGGTTCATCTCCTAGGATTTAGGTCCTATGGTTTAGGGTTTAGGGTTTCTAAGGTTCATGAGATGCTTAGAATATCTCCTACTCTTTAGGTCCTATGGTTTAGGGTTTAGGGTTTCTAGGATTTATGAGATGCTTAGAATAACAAATCTATATGGGTTAGTGGTTTAGGGTTCATCTCCTATTCATTAGGTCATATGGTTTAGGGTTTAGGGTTTCTAGGGTTCATGAGATGCTTAGAATATCAAATCTATATGGTTTTTAAAGGTTTAGGTTTCATCTCCTAGGATTTATGTCTTATGGTTTAAGGTTTATGGTTCTAAGGAATTCTCTCAACTTCCCTTAATCCACTATCTTACATCCCTTTATTTTATTCTATCAAATCCCCTTAATCCACCCTCTTACATCCCTTCAATTCATTCCATCAACTCCCCTTAATCCACCCTCTTACATCCCTTCAATTAATTTTATCAACTCCCCTTAATCCACCCTCTTACATCCCTTGAAGTTGTTCTATCAACTCCCCTTAATTCACCCTCTTGCATCCCCTTAAGCCATCCTCTTAATTCCCCTTAAGGCATTCTCTTAGGACACCCTTTAAGCTATATCCTCTTAGGTCCCCTTAATCCATCCTATAACAAACATCATTTGAATTTGTATGGAATTTACAAAATAAAATTTTCTAACTTTAACTATATATTGTTCTTTTCTCACATGAATTATTTACTTAAATGACTCAAAAAATATAGTTACTTTACTTATATTAATTATTTTTGCAAGTTCTCATCAATTCGGTCTACCATGTGATTGTCACTGAAAAATTATTTTATCAAGAGACTGTAAATATCAATTTTTAGTCTTCACCTAAAAGTTGATAAGCTTTAATTGTATCTACATGCACATATATGTTTCATAATGTTATATAGTTGTATTAAACATCAATATACATTATATATGTTTGTTCAATGTATGAACTTCAATGAACTTATTAGTCACATTTTAAATATCTTGTTCCAATTTTATAGATTATACATTTCATGTCTTGTATTTACCACATTTTATATAATTGTTAAATTGTATAGATTATACATTTTATACATACAAGGATAGATTTTTGTTTATTGCTTTAAATAGTTGCTAGAATTGGAAAATTGTTAAAATTACCTGCCCTTAATTTATTATGAATATGATCTAAAATATTTAAGGAATGTTTTAATCTGTCACATAACCATGTGATAAATTATATATATGAAATTTTATTTTAGATAAGAATTTATATAGTGCATGTATTACTTGAAAATTAGATAAAATATCTATACATACATGAGTGTATATAATCATCAAAATGAACATAACACAATCATAACTGATTGCATATATAATCATCATTTTAAAGTCAAGTGATATAAATAAACACAAATATGATAATATTAATCGATATAATGTATGTGAAATGGTCCATGAAATAACATGTTCAAAATGTATAGTCAAGTCCAACACATATATTTAAATAAAACTAGAGATCTATAGTCTTTAAAATTTAAAACCGTCTAACTATCAGGTTGATCAGTCAAATCAAGTCTCCTCTTTGTTCCATGTCAATTAGATGTACTTGCATTGTGTTGTAAAAGAGTACAAGAAACTTGAAATTAGATTTAAAGTTATTTAGAAATTTTGATATAATTAAACATATTTAAACTTGAAAATATACTTTTTTAGATAAAAATATAAATTTAATTAAATATCTAGTAAAGACAATAAAAATGATTTTTAGTATGCATAAATTACCATATGATCATGTGAATCTACTAGCATATTTTGTTCAACGGGTAGCATAACTATCACTTGAGAAGATCCAAATCCCTGATCTACTATATCTTCCATATTCATATAAAGCAAACAATGTGTTAAAACCTCAAATATATATATATATATTTAAAAGTTCTATAAAATTTGTATAAGATATTTAGTAGAGTTTATAACCTTGAATGATATGACCTCATGATCACACACCTGATATTTCCCATGCATAAATGATGGAAATGCCTTAGGTGCACCCGCCATGGGTATCTCATGAAATCCCTGCATATAGATGTACAACAGTTTGTATAGATCATTCATACATGTGTATGTAAATGAAAAAATTAAATTAGATCTATGATTTGTATTTAATTTAAACTTAAAAAACTTTTGAAAGAATGCACCTGAGCTGATGATGGCTCAGGAGCACTCACCACAACTTGTGGTTGGTCAATACTAGGCATCGTATGACCTCCCTACATCTAAATATAATATATCATTTCACACATGTGTACAAATTCAAAATAAATTAGATATATCCACACAAATTATTTAATATATATTGGTTCAAGTACCTGACCAAAAGGTGAGCCAAGATCTACAACACTCAACATATAGACACAATCATTTTGAGTTTCAGGCATCATGTGATCATGTGTCTACACCGAACACTTATTTAATTAATATTATATTATATATAATTTGATGTTATTATTTACATGAATTTTTCACATTTCAAAAAAGTCAAACTTAAGTTCAAAAGATGAACATACCTATGTATGATGATCCTCATAATATAGTAAATTCATATATGACTTTGTCCTAGATGCATGTGGATCACCTAAAGTGGATGCCTGAGTATTCCTATAGCCCAAGCCTCCATGCTCTCTATTAGCCACTTCAGATGCCATGTGTGTGGTTTGATGAGTGAGATGTCCTGAAAGTGAACTCAATGCTCCTAATGTTGAATACATGGTCTACTATTGAAATGCAGCAAGAACACCAGGATAAGGAGGAGGAAAAATAGGAGCAATCAGAGCACATCGTTGAGGATCAACACGTTCTCCTAGTCTATGTTGAGGCATTCCATGCCCAAATCCTTGAAACGGCCTCATATCAAAATAGTTGGGTTTTAAACCCAACTCAAACTCAGCCCATAACTTTCTCAAAAAGTATAGGGGCACCTCAGAATTTCCATGTGGTGGATTATCAAACACCATCCACCCTCTATCTCAAAAATGTGCAACTATATGCGAGTGCCTACACCATAAAATTGAAATTCATTTTTTGGTGGGTGGAATTGGTTGGTTTGTTTAGGGGTTAAAAAATATTGGCACATGGCTTGTTTGGTAATTTTAAGGTCATTAATTTCTTTATAGGACAATCCATCTACATAGAATTTTCTCCTCTCTTCTCTCCATTAATGAAACCTATATAGGTTCACATCAATAGATTGAATAGAATCGACAATAGTTTCCATTATAGGTGAAAACCATGCGAGATGGGGGGATTCTAGGCTCATTTTTATTAGATCTATATTTCCTTGAATCACAATAAGGTTTTCTCTAATGCTCTCTCTGAATTGATTCTGATCTACTATAGGGGATGGGGGGTTAGGAGGTGGAGAGTTTGGAGGTGTGGGGTTTTGTTGTGGTGGTGGATTTGGATGCATGAGATCTATAGGAAATTGTGCATCAGGCATAAAATCTTCTTTGTTAAATTTTGGATCCATGTGAACAATCAAATGGCAACTGCATGTTAAACAATTAAAAAATATATATCAACAAACTAATTAAATAATGCACACAATTTGAAAGTTATTTAAAAATCGCATTGAACATGCACAAATTTAAAATACATTTCATTTGAAGACCATTTGATTTATAACACTAAAAAATCCATAGCATGTAGACGTTAAATTTAGTCCAGTATGTGGTTGCTAATATGAAGGGTTTGTTGTTACTACCAACTATTAGAATGCAACAAAAAATGGAGATAATTGTCACACCAAGGTCATACAATTTAAATAAAATCCTACCTACACGTTACTTAAAACTAATTATTGAACACCTTTTAGTAACCCTTCCAAGAAGAATCATCAAGTATATCTAAAATATAAATCCACTATCATTTAGATCAATATGTATACTATAATTATGATACCTAAAATATCTAAGGATGCACTAAATTACATTTTGTGTACATGGAAAGGGAACTCATATGAACATGAGTTGTATAAGTGCTTCTACATGAAAACGTTTTAGAGGATGACATATTTGTCATAATTCATCTAGGTATTTTATGTTAAACCTTTAATAAATGGGATGGTTCAATTATAAATAGTTTTGAGTTAGATTTATATGTGGTACATAAGATACCTCTCAATGAAAATAGGGAGGTAAGTTTTAATTATAACTCTAATGGGTATAAATGAAATTATGGACCATTTTTATTAGAACCCTATGAATACATGCACTATGCCATTGGTTTATTAAGTGAATCCCCTAGAAGAAGGCCCCATAAAATTATTTTTAGCTAGATATCACTTGATAATTAAACTATAGCCAAATTTGATGATATACATAAATTTATTTATTTAAAAAAAATAAAACCACATGGATTAAGGTAAAGACTTGAGATTTATTTAAATAAATCACCATCAACATTTAAACTAAGAGTTGGATGAAATGTATCAAGAATTGAGAGATCGCAAAAGGCTATGATATCAACAATGAGGCTTCTTTGAATCATTATTAGAAAAATTAAATAAGAAGATTAGAAATAGAGACTATGAACATGAGGCGAGGAACCATTTAATTTCTATAGGTAAAGGACTAAAGAATGAAAAATATGACACATGTATATATAACTTTTATTTCTCAAATTGGGTGTTAATAGGAGGTTAGGGGTTGTTTAGAGTGTCTTCTATTACATATATAAATGCATAAAAAGAGAAGGAAAGGTCCCCAGGCTAATTTAGGTTATGAACAACTCAAGAATGAGTGTCAAAATGGGTAAATGATGAAAACCATGTAGTTTAATTCAAATAAAAATTATACTAGATTCTATTTATATTAGGAATATTGTTAGACAAGGGTGCTCAATGGAACTCATAAATATCAACCCTATCATTAACTAACTAATTCATCAATAAGTAATTTATTCTTATTTTTATGGGTCTAGAGCTTTATATTTTAGGGTGAGGGGAAGTTTACTCATAGGTGTGGTTTTTCCCAACAAGAGTATATCTATAGAGCTAAGGTATATTTATTGTGAATACATGTATTTATCAAGTATGGAATAGAATTTAATTAAATCCGAGGACGTAATTGATTTATCTAAATTTTTAAATTTCATGATAAAAGACACAAGTTCTCTATAGTAGGACAAAGTAGTTAAGAAGAAATTATAATTTTAACACTAACATTAATTTATAATCTCATTCATTGTTTTCAAAGCATACTAAAGATAAGAATAAAAAATTAATGGAAGACATTCAAAGGGACACATAGATATATGATAGTCATAATTGCAATGTACAAAATAAACAAAGATTAGCTTGAGCTCTATTTACATATTGAAAATGGCTTCTTTAAGTACAAAGACTTCACTAAATTTTCTAGTTGTACAATGAAATCATATTTATACATGTGAATTGGTGTGCATAATTTATCATGAAAAAATGGAACAAATTAGATCTTTACTATATAATTATTTAGAGATTTGATGACATGAAAACATATCTATGTCAAATAAAAAATTTAAGAAACCTCCAAGGAGGGATACTTCTAAAATTGTGTGAAGTGAAAGTTAAGGACCAATGACAAGGAGGACGCAAAATAAAGCAAGGAAGGAGGGAAATTTCCAAATTGATATTACTCAACGAGCAAGAGCAACATGATCAATCCTAATGATATTTAAACTTGTAACCATACTAAAAAATGAGAATGTTTAAACTATAGTTGAGTATGACAATGGTGTAACATCTAGCAATATGATCAATCCTAACTAGATCAACCTCATAAATTTATGCTATGATTTGTTGAACTAGTTAAGAAACATCTCCTTATTTCTCAACACAAATGGTTACATTGAAAGTATTTATTGTACTTTCAAGTTGCACTATCTAAAAGGTGAAAATATTAGGGTTTTAGGTTTAGGTTTTAGGCTAAATAGGGTTTTAGTTTTACGTTTTAGGGTTTAGGTCCAAGGATTAACCTAGGTAAATTAGTTTTTAAGGACCTATGTGTTTTGGAAGCTAGGGTTTAGGGTTTTCATTTCTAAGTTAAATGTGTCCAATTTAGGTTTATTTTTTATGGTTTTTGATTTGAAATTTAACATTCTTTGTTTCGTTGATGTTTTTGGTTAATTAAATGCAATTTTAAAATTATTAAATATTGAACTAAAATAAACTAAACAAACAAAAAAAAAATAACAATTACAAAACAAAAATGCAAGATACAAAGAAAAAAATGGTAGAATTCAACCAACCTAGAGGTCATTGAGGTCGGTTGTGTCGACGGGAGGAGGTGGCAGTGAAAATTTTCTTCAATCAAGCCCTTCAAAACATGTACGTGATCTTCTTTATCCTTCTTTGGTATAGCTCAAAATCACAGTTAAAATGAAAACACAGTCACTTTTTTTTTTTAAAATAGCTTTAAGAAACTCATACGTGTTTCAAAATGCATACGCGTAATGAAAACGTACGTGTTTCATAATTTGTACGCTTTTTAGGTTCACATACCCGAATCAGAATGCATCTGTGTTCATATTTAGGCTCGGGTACCTAATCCATAAAGCGTATGTGTTTTTTAAATATGTGTACGTGTTTCATGCAATTTTTTTTGTTTTGGTTGAAACTTCCCCTCTTTGTGGACCCAACTTCTTGCTTTTACCCACAAAGGAAATATTAAATTTATACCTAAGTCTGGTGATCCTAAGAATATTTGCAAAAAGTGGGCCATCACACTCCTTAATCTTTCCTATAAAATAATTGGCAAAGCCCTTGCTTTAAAAATCTACCATCTCTTGCCTCAGATTGTGCACCCTGAACAAACTAGTTTCATTAAATCTAGGTTCATCTTGGACAACACAATTGTTGTCTAGGAAGGTATGGAGTGGGTGAGATGCTCCAATCAAAAGGAAATTTTCTTGAAAATTGATTTTGCTAAATCTTATGATCGCATTGAGTGTTGAGTGGCCTTTCATTTTTGCTATGCTTTATGTGTTGGACTTTGGCCCAAATTTTATTTAGTCACTTAAAAATTTTTTCTTTGAAGCTTCATCTTGCATCACCATTAATGGTTGTTAGTCCTCATATTTCAATTTGTTCCATTCCATTTGTCAAGGTTATCTACTTAACCCCTTGGATTATGTGTTAGTTGTTGAGGTTTTTGGCTACCTTCTTTCTCACTCGAATTCTTGAGGGATTTTTTGAGGAATTTCTCTACCTAACTCGCCATCTTAACTTTTCAATGGCCAATTTGTTGATGATTCCTTCCTTACCTTGCTAGAAGAATAAAATAATGTCAAATTTTATCTTCAATGTCTAGAAACCTTTTGTTTGGCCTCTGGTTCTTCCATCCAATGGCACAAAAATTTATGTTACAGATAGTTTGACCTTCCTATCCCTCTTTGGACTCAAAAATTTTGGTGGATGTGGATTTATCTATGGGAAATATTTAAATTTCTTGGCATCCCTTTCACTTTCAAGCCTCCTTCATTGATCTCTGGCAAGTGGTTCTCTCTTGAAATGAGTAGAAGTTGGTGTTTTGGGTTGCCAACCTACTCTGTCTGGTTGGTAAATTTCAGGTGTGCTCTAAAATCCTAGAAGTGACCCATGTGTACTACTCCTCATGTTGGGACCATTCCAAGGCCTCTTATAAGAGGTTGAAAAAAATATTTAGATATTTTCTTTGGTCCTCCTCTGAGACTCATAGCTCTAGGATTTCACCACATTACCTGGGAGTTTTGTTAGCTCCCCAAAGATTCTAGTGGGATTGGACTTCTCTCCAATGAGTGGCAAGGGACTGATCTTTGTGTGAAATGGATTATTCATGCTCATAATGGTAAGGAGGCTTGGAAAATTATCCCCAAGCACTATAATGTAGTGGGTTATCTTGCTCATAGACCTTCCTAGAAGGGCTTTAGTTTGTAGAAACTTCTCATTATGAAGGATCCCATTCATATTATGGGTAATTTTGTAGCCAAAATTATTTGGTACGCCTGAGAGGCTATTAAGGACTAGATCCGTTGGACTCGTACTAGTTTCACTTATGGGCTCTTAGAATATCAGGTGGTCTCCTCTTTTTGCTAATACGGGTTGAACTCTAGCCAATCTTCCTCGACTTAAGGCTCTTAGAATCCACAAGAAGGGCATTCAAACTCCTCAATATTTTTTTCATAGACCCACAACGAGCATTATGACATGGGAATCTTTTTGTGCCAATTTTGGCTTACACAACCATGACCGTGAAACTTTTGATGGTCTAGTGAATGCCATCCTAGCTAATATGCTTCACAAAGTGAGCATCCACTCCACTAAGCCTTGGTGAAAAGATTGGAAGTGGTTTCAAGGCACCCCTTTTAGGAAATACAAGCCTTATCTTGGTTATCAATTACTCTCGCCTTATTTTCTGGTGATTAATAATTTGAACCAGAACTAGTATCTTGAGTCCCTAGTGTTTTTTTGACATAGAAGGTTTTCTACTATGTGGTCTAACATTACTGACCCCAAGATCGCCCACTTTTCTTGGTGTATTCCTTTCCAAGGCTTACCAATGGGGTCTCAACTTTCTCACTTGGGGGTCCAAGACCCTTGTTTTCCTTATTGTGGGTAAGTTGAGTCTTTTAAGAACCTCTTTTGGTTTTGCACCAAAGCTCATCAATTGTGGAATTGGATTCATGACTTCTTTTTTGCCATTTCGATTAGAGCCTTTCTCCTAGCATATGGTATTTTTGGGAGACTCTTCTAGGATCCCCACTAAGTATACCTAGATTTGGCACACTTTTAGGGTGGAAATCCTCTTCAATATTTGGAAAGATAGAAATTATTGCATTTTTTCTCATAGCCAGATTGATAAACATGTTTCTCTATATTATAAAGCCATTATTTTCTCTAACATTATTTTGTAAATTCAAGTGCAAGCCAATAAAGTTGTTCTTGAAGTTGCTCACCTTTAGGATTTGTTAGACCATTAGGAGAATTCTCTCTCCACCGTGGCTTGTGTACCTCCCGGGGCCGGTAGCCTTCACAAGGCTAATGGGAGAAGTAGTTCTGCAAGGATTCTTAGGCTCACCCTCGTTCTCAAGGTCATCCTCATCACGACTCAAGTCCTTGAAAGCAGTCACCCTCTCCTCTTCCTCAAGTGTACTTGGGGTGGTAGTGGCACTTATTGGTGGCCTTCTGGTGGTGCTCTTGGAGGCAGTTCTAGTTGGCCTATGGATACTTCTAAATGGCCTCCACATTTGGATATGGTGATTTCTTCACACCATGAAGATAAATACAAGGATTGTGATGACTAGGATCCTTGTGACATCACTCTGGACCTCACTGTTGTATGGAGCAAACTGGATGATAAGGACCTGCCACCCTCTGTTAGCATTGTTATGATCACTTAGCAATTTGATTTTATTGTTGTTATTGTAATGTTTTCTACATTTTGGGCATGCCCAAGACTTTGAATTTCTAGGCTCTACCCATGTGACTCTCAAGGTGTACCTTCTAACCACCCATCCTTTTTTTTTAATATGTTTATTCGTATCTTTTATTAATATAGATATACATGCCTATTCATAAAAAGAATGGTTAAAAAAGAAATGGGATCCCAATTACAAAATAATATCATATTTTCTAAATGATATCTCATAGAAAATGGGATCATGTATCCTAATGGGATCCCATTCCATTTTCAGCCATTCGAAATATTAAATAAAGTAAATGGGATCTCGCTTAGGAAATAGGATCCCGTTTCTTAAAATTTAAATTTTAGGTTGAGTTTCTACTATGGTTTTTGGGTCGGGAAAAGGCTTGGGGACCCAAACCTAAGCTTTGGACCTGCTTTGACCTACAACTTGAATGTCATTTTTGTTTCACTAGAAAAGAGTGATTTTAGACATATGTCTGAAGATGGTTTTTGTAAAAAACTTGACAAAATTAAAACCCATTATAGATGAGATTGTGGAGATTCCAAATATCCAAAAAAAAATACAATTAGATTTTTTTTTTAATTTTTCAAATATTTTTTGATGAATCTGGTCTATAAAATTCAAATATCAGAGGTTTTAGTATTTTAATAACTTTCTACTAAAATATTAAAAAATAAATAAATTATACGTGCACATTCCTTAAACAATTATTTTCAATTAAAAAAAAAATCAAAAAATGATAATTTTAGGTTATCTTATGTGTGATGTACATTAAGAATTTTCAAAACATCTATTATGGCCAATAAAATTGACAAAAAAATATTTAAAAAATACCGTGTATATTCTTCAATGTGCTACAGATCTTTTCCCAAAAGAATTCAAAAAATACAATTATTTAGGCCAAAATATGGATGACATACATGTGCATGATATGGTAAAAAAAGTGAATTTTAAATAGTGTTTATTATCATTATTATTATTATTATAATTTTTGTTTTACAAATGCCTATTGAAAATCAATTGGTATCATTTGGGTATTAAAATAAGTTACATATTTGGAAACTAGACTCAGAGTACTACATTTTATATTAATGGATTTTTTTACGATTCAATATTTTAGTGCTTCAAAGTTTTAGGTCGAATGGGACAAATTTAAAATAACATGGAAAACACTTCCACTTTTTGGAAAAAAGGTTGACTCAACTTCTTGAACACACCTAAAGGAAATTAATAATCCAAAGATTTATTGTTTAAAGGAAAATATTTCCATTAAAATCAAAACCAAGAGCAAGCGCACCAATATCCAGGATTTGACATAAGAATTTTTAAGGGGGAAAAATTAAAGAAAAAACACCCAATATTATGAAGATAGCATAAGTATTAAGAATATTACAAATATAGAATGAGATAGAACTTAAGCATAGAATTCTTCTTGTGAAGAAGGAGAGAAGCACATCAATAAATAGAGATGAGAAAGGATTGCATAAGTAACTCCCATTTCTATGAATGCCACTTTTCATCCTATGTGTGTGCAAGGTATCAATATCCTCATAAGGAGGAGGCCACACCTAAGCCTTAATATTACTCCAATAAATAATTATAAAAATGGGCCATCCTCACACATGTGTGAAGATACTCAAATAAGACAAAAGACTTGTAGTGATTCCCTTGAAATATTACTAAAAGTAATCAAAAATATAAATAAATAAATAATCTTCACCTAAGTAAAGATTAATTTCTAACACCCCTCCTTAAGCTTTACTTGGGAAGTTTACATTAAAACCTTCAGGGGGTTGTAATCCTATATTTGTAAAATTATGGAGAAATTTATCTTTACAAAGTGGTTTGGTGAGAATATCTACAACACAATCTTTACCTTTATAATACAAAAGAAAAAAGTGTTTAGTCCTTGCATGAAATATTCAATTCTTTTCAAAATAAATGACACTTTAATTATCACAATTTAGAGGTGTACTATCCTTTCTATGTAGACCCAAGTCTTCAAGTAGTATTCTTAACCATAGTTCCTCTTTGGATGCACATGTACAACCTTTATATTCTCCTTCTATAGAGAAAAGAGAATTATATTGTTGCTTCTTACTATTCCATGAGATTTCACTTGATCCAACAAAGGAACAATAACCACAAGTGGATCTCCTATCATTGGGATTACCTCCTAAATCTAAATCAATATAACCTTTTAAAGAAAATTCATGATTTGTATCATAAAAGAGACCAAAATTAATAATACCTTTAACATATCTTAAAATTATTTTTAACTTTAAAATTAGTTTGTTGTGGTTTACACACATATATAGAAACTAAGCCAACACTATAAGAGATCTTAAGTCTAGTAAGAGTTAAGTGAATTAAAGATCCTACTATTTTCCTATATAAAGTAGGATTAACAAATTAAGTTTCCATATAACCCTTAATTTAGTTCCTAATTCACAAGGAGTATTTAACCACTATTTCCATCATTCATTTTAAATTTAGCTAAGAGATATTGAGCATATTTATGTTGAGAAATGAAAATTGAAAATACCTTTAGGTGTTTTCCAAGTTTGCATACCCAAAAAATAATGTCTTAAGCCTAAATTAGTCATTTGAAAGTGATTATTGAGTTGGGTTTTAATATCACAAATCAAATTGTTAGAACTAGAAGTGATAGTAAAATCATAAACATATAAAATAATGATCACAAAAGCATAACTAACATAATAAACAAGTTCCCACATTTATCTAGGGAGATATATCATATTCATTAGGGTAAAAAATCAATATCTTTGTCGATGGCCTCATAGAGGATATGTAGAAACAAGGATCTTTTCGAGCCTCCAAAAAAATACTACAAAAATCACAAAGAAAAATATGGATGATGAGAGGAGGAAATGTGAAACACCTCACATCATACTAGAATCAAATATTAGCACATTGAAGAATACAAAGAGAAACAACAATGCACTATATCAGCTTTATTTATAATGACCTAATCTATCCAATAAACTCAAAGTCCAAATGGACCAAATAGAAAAAAAGTTCCAAGTATGGAATACTTATGATGCTTTACAAAACATGGATGGAAAAATAAGGGCACAATTGGAAACACTCCATGTCTAGCTATAGTTGGTGTAAGACTAGTGTAACAATATTGAGAGACAATTCAAACAATTAAGGGTAGTGGTAAGTTTGTGGATAGACCTTGCAATAGGCATAATTCATAATCGAAAAAATATAGCACAAAAAATCCAAGTTCTCACTACCTTGTTGGAATCCAAGAAAATACACACTTAGATTAATGCTCAAAATCACCTTCTATAGAAATCCAAATTTTAGTGGGATAACATTTTTTTCTCACCTAAAGGAAATATACAAAAAAATTGTTCCAACCAAGTAACTTAATCTACATGTCTTGAGGACAATATATAGTTTTTAAAGGATGGATGATGTTGGAAGGGTAAGAAATAGAAAAAAAGTCTAGAATAAAATAAGATTCTGCCACAAACCACCACAAAGAGGATGCAAATCCCAAGGCCAATTAGGCCTCTCAATGGAAGGACATATTTTGTAATAGACACATCCTAAACTAAAGGTATTGGTATAGATAAGAAATAAGATGTAACAAATAAGAGAAAATACATAGGATAATTGAATGATGAGAATGTGATGTATTGATGACACATACATATATAAGATATTTATGAACATTTGATAAATATGTGATATAATGTATGATGATTATTATCCATGATCTATATTGATGTCCTCAGTATTGATACCACATTCTAACACAAACTCTAATCCTTCTACTATTGTTGTGTCTAGGATATAAACACAACTCATAGAGGATACATGGGGCTCATAACTATGATTTGTGAACCCCATTTTTCTTTCTAATAAGCCTTCCTCAAATATGTGATGCATCTTTTGAGAGCTCATCTATGGATGCTCTCCTAATTTTCTTTGGAAGAAAGGGAGCAACAAGGGAATCCATCTTTGGATCTAATATATAACCAATCAAACAAATAAATAGTTTTTTCAAGATTTATGAAAGGAAAAAAGAAACAATATACACTTATCCTTATCATCTATATTAGAAATATTTAGATAGACAAGACGACTAAAATTAAATTAAAATTATTTCAATACTCAACAACAAAGCCTCACACTTTCATTTTTAAAGAGTAAATCTTTCTTTTCAAAGATGACTTATTAAAAAATATTTATTTGATAGATATCGTCTATTCTCTTCCATAGGCTATGTTTTGTAGTCTACTCTAATATATTTAAGATAAAAATATCTATAAAATAAAAACAAAGGTTTCTCATTCCTACTTATCCAAATTTACAATATTTTATTAGATTTATTCTGTGTTTTCCTTCCTCTACTACAAATTTACACTAGTCACTTTATTTTAAGAGATAATCCATATTCAACTTTCACAACTTGTTAAAAAAGACATTAAAATTTTTAGTTAACGAATAAGAGATAGAGGAAAAGGTTTCAATCACTAAAACATATACAAAACCATTAAGTCAAAATCTACCATCGCAATAAAAACTATAACATTTCAAGAAAGGCACCCCCTTTTAAATAAAACTTGGATCTATTATCGAATATTAATAAACATGGTAAACTATTGTAGTAAAAAAATCTATAGTTAGTATGTGTAGATACTTAAAATTATCCTAAATGATATTGCACATGTGGATCTAATTACTAACACTATTTCATCCTAAATTCATCTTCTTTTTGACTGTTTAATTGGATAATCCTAGTTATTTAGTTAAATGCATCATTCTCATCTATTAATCTAATAATTAATTTCATTAGGTTAATTCACCCCCTTTCACATTAACATTTATTCTTTTTTAATTGGATAATACAAATTATTTCAATTAAACCCCCTTATGTCCTCTCATTTAATTGAATGATCTAAATTATTTAATTAAATGTCACTTAACCCCCTTTCATTAAATAAATAAATTATTTAATGATAATCCTAATTTCCTCTAATTTACACAATTAAAACTTTGTTTTAATGATCAAATTCCTAATTTTCCCCACCCTCCCACTTGCAAGGGAATGATCCCTTTGAATATTGCTCCTTTTCACATTTCTCCATGTGCACTCATTCAAAATGAAAATATCTTTAACAACTTCCTAATTTGTAGGAAGTGTGTTTTTTGAGAACAAATTGGGACCATTGATTAAATTGTTTGATCCTTCTCAAATTTCAACCTTGACCATGGATTGGATCCCTCAATCAATGCCTAATCCTCTCCTTGATTTTCATCCCTTGATTAAGATAATCGATCTTGACCATTGGTTTAACAATTTTACCGATAAATAGACCTCACTTCTATGAAATAGGGATCCATTTTTTAGAGAAAAGTTTTTGATAGAGGAAAAAATAGGTTTTGAATGGACCCAAAACCATTTACAATAGGTTTTGAATGGACCCGAAACCATCAGGTTTTAAGGGGACCCGAAACCCACACCAAGATGAACAAGTTTCCCAAACGAAAGAAACAAAAACATCCAGCAGTGAACGAGGGAACCAACAAGCCGACAACCAGCCCAAAGCCAACAGGTTTCCCAGAAGAGAACTAAGAGATCACATAAATCTTGGATCCATTGGTTTTGACAGGAGCAACAACCCACTACAATCCATTGGTTTTGACGAGACCAACAACCCATTAAAACAAGGTTTTGGTAGGGACCTTAAACCCAAACCTATGGATTTTGAAGGGATCCACAACCCAGTACATCCAGGTTTCGATAGGGACCTTAAACCCAAAAATACAACTATCAAAAAATAGATTAGGAATGAAGCTCCAACAATAGAAGTATAAGAACCCAACAAACCACCCTTATCACCTCTATATGAAAGGTAATCACAAAAGCACAAGGCTCCACCAATGTACTTCAAGAACCATTTTTTCTCTCCACCTCTATAGGAAAGTAACTCGAGCTCCTCCAAACCATCGTGGCAACAACAACCATTAACCTTGGGAGTGGACATCTCATAGAAAAACTTACTATTCAAGATCTCCACCTCTATAGAAGATAAAGAAAAGAACATAGCATGAAGGCCCTCATCAACTCCCTTGGAACCGCAAAATAGGACTTCATCATTCCCCCAACAACACTTCCAGGCAAAACCAGTAGAATCCCGCTCCACCTCTATATGAGATAGGTCACTTCTAGCCACATCCATCTCCCCCTCAATAGAATATAGGACCACCTCCATATGAAAGACCAAAGTAACCCCAAAATGGACCAGTAGAAGCGTAAAAAGCAAAGCCATAGAACCAAGAAGGCGAAGGACAACACAATCCTCACCACAACAAAGCCTAGAGGTCAAAAGATGTAAACAGAGGAAATCAGACCCTAATATAAATAAACTCATGGCCCTTAAAGATTTCAAAGGAATCTAGAGCAAAAGAACCTCTCCCAAAAAAACAAAATGCACTTCAGAATACAAGGAGAGAAAAGAGGCAGTTAGACCAACATTTTTTGCCAAAGGGACAGAGTTGAAGCTGAGACAATCTTAGCAACCCTCAGATAAAAACACAATGAGCTCTTCTAGTCGGAGCAGAAACAACTTTCAAGAACCCCTACAAAAAAATCCCTAACAGCAAAACCCCCAATCAGGAAAAGCAGGGGCAAAAGAGGAGCAAAGAAACCACCATATTTTTGTGAAAGGGATGGAGAAGAAACAACAACATCCACAGAGGCCCTAAAATAACCAAATGTGAAGATCACCTAGTCAAGGCAATGCCAAATTCCACGTCATCCCACAGAAATAAAGGAAGCATCCAAACTCCCAAGCATAAAACATATCCCTAAAGAAGGCAGGGACCAAAGTGAAGGAGAGAAGCAAACCCTCCCATAATCCATATAAATTGAGCCCACCAAAAGAAGGGAGAAGCCTCTACCATGTTATCTCCATCGATGCCAACACAGGCTTCAACAACTCCTCCCGAGTGCACTGCATCCCCTGCTCTGGAAACACAGTGCCAACAGACCTCCTCACCCTCCCGCCGGCCTCTAAAAATCTCTGACACATGCCCTCCCAAATCAATTTAGGCCCCAAACAACTATTTCCCCTTGCCATTGTCGCCATCTATGTCTGAATCCTCCTCTCCCACCTCTCCAGAATTTGAAAATCCTCGACTGCTTCCCATCTCGCCCAAGCACTCCATTACATTTTAGAGAAAAAATACTATAGTGAAATTTAAATAAATCTTTAGCATTTAGCATCATCTTAATTATCTTTCACATCCATTTTAGCATCATGTTTAGCTTAGGTTTTTATCCATCTTTATCAACTTTTAATAATATTATCCATTAGAAATCTTGTTTTCATCTTGAGATTGGGAAAGGGTTTTTGTTTCACATCATATGAAGCACCAATCCCCCGATGGGATGAGGTTTGGAGTCTTAAATTAGGTTTCCTTTATGCATTTATGATTTTCTTCATGTTTTTTAAATGGTTGTTTGGTTTGAAGCTTTCAATAATTTCATTGGGATTATAGCTTTATTGACTTAATCTAGCTTAAATTTGTATGGATCTAGTAGATTTTGGTCATTTTATTATTATAATTGAATTTTCACAAGGATCAAACAATTTAATCAATGGTCTCAATTTGTTCTCAACAAACACACTTCCTACAAATTAGGAAGTTAAAGATATTTTCATTTTGAATGAGTGCATAGGGAGGAATATTTTATAGGAGTATTCCCTTTTGGAGGAATGCGCAAAGGAGGAATATTCCCTTGCAAGTGGGAGGGTGAGGAAATTAGGAATTTTCAAACTAAAACAAAGTTTTAATTGTGAAAATTAGAGAAAATTAGGATTATCATTAAACAATTAATTTATTTAATAAAAGGGGGGTTAAGTGACATTTAGTTAAATAATTTAGATCATTCAATTAAATGAGAGGACATAAAGGGGTTTTAATTTAAATAATTTAAATTATCAAATTAAACAAGATGAAATTATGTTAATGTGAAAGGGGGTTAATCAACCTAATCAAATTAATTATCACATTAATAGATGAGAATGATGCATTTAATTAAATAAATAGGATTATTCAATTAAAAAATCAAAAATAAGATGAATTTAGGATGAAACAATGTTGGTAATTAGACTCAAGTGTGAAATATCATTCAGGACAATTTTAACTATCTACATTTTGCCCCTCTTTGAAGCAAGGTACTTGTTACATTGGTTCAAAGATCGACAATTTTTAGATTAATGTCATTGCTCAAATCAAAAATTTAAAAATTCTTGTTTTTTTGGATGCCCCATAGTTGCAAGGGAATATTCCTCCTTTTCACATTCCTCCAAAAGGGAATATTCTTATGGAATATTCATCCCTATGCACTCATTCAAAATAAAAATATCTTTAACAACTTCCTAATTTGTAGGAAGTGTGTTTGTTGAGAGAAAATTGGGACCATTGATTAAATTGTTTGATCCTTGTCAACTTTCAACCTTGACCATGGATTGAAATCCTCAATCCATGCCTAATCCTCTCATTGATTTCCATCCCTTGATTAAGATAATCAACCTTGACCATTGGTTTAACAATTTTACCTATAAATAGACCTCACTTATATGAAATAGGGATCCACTTTATAGAGAAAATTTACTATAGTGAAATTGAGAGCAATATTTACCATTTTAGCATCATATTAATTAGATTTCACATCCATTTTAGCATCATGTTTAGCTTATGTTTTCATCCATATTTATCAACTTTTATCAATATTATCCATTAGAAAGCTTATTTCCATCTTGGAATTTGGAAAGGGCTACCATTTCACATCATATGCAACACCAATCCCCCAATAGGATGAGGTTTGGAGTCTTAAATTAGGTTTCCCTTATGCATTTATGGTTTTTTTCATGTTTTGTTTAATGGTTGCTTGGTTTGAAGCTTTCAATAATTTCAGTGGGATTATATCTTACTTGACTTAATCTAGATTAAATTTGTATGGATCTGGTAGATGTAGGTCATGTTATAATTATTGTCATAGTATGAAAATCTAAATTACTAATTAAAGTATATCATGGTTGAAAAAGATATTAATGTGTCAAAATTTAAATCGATAAATGCATAAAAATAAAATTATAACGTTGGAGGTACATGAACAAACCCTTTCAACATAAAACTTCACCATCAAATAGAAGACAAGACTACATTAATTTATTAAAAGATAAAGTATCCCTTTTACTTACTTAATTTGGGGATAATTAATGATAAATGAGCTTAATGTTGCCTTAATTTAGTTTTGTAATGTATTTTTCACATTCACATTAAGTTTAGGATTTTTCTTAATAAAATGGACTTAATGGTGCCTTATTTACGGTGAACTATAAAGTGTTTCTTTATAGTTTAACACTAATATAGGGCTTTAATTAATTAATTAAGGTTAATTGAGCTTAATTTGTAACGCCCCATCACACAACCCTAGAGGAAGTTGCAAACAACTACTTAAACATGCTAATTTTAATTTTTTTTTAAAGAACAATAATAAGCAAGTTCTCTACCCTTTGCCAACAACCTCTAAGGTTACGAGTCAGAGGTTATATAGAACCTCAACAAAAAACATGAATTAAACTATGTCATTTAATTACTAAATAAATTAAGCACATACATTCCAAATAAGATAACATACATCAAAGCATAAGAGGTAACTTTCAATTCCATTAATCCATAATTAAATAATAAGATTACAACTCTCATTCCTCGAATGAGGCAAGTCCAATAAATAAGTTTATAAATACAACTTCCACCTCAATATCAAATGAGGGGTAAAATAATACAAGAACAACTGAAATGAAATAAAGCATGAACTGAATCTAAATCCAACGAGCTCTCCAATTGGAAATCTCATCCACACGAACATGAAGAAAGAACCCAATGGATTTAGGTGCACACCACCCAACCAAGTGGAACCCAAAGGCCCACCCCCCGTGCTAGGAGATAGTAACAAGGAATCCTGACCAAGACCAACACCTCTAGACACAGGTTAAAACATAACTGAATCAAACAGACCCAACCAAACACAAGTACCACACAAGTACATCTCAAGTACAACTCATACACCATGCAAGTACAACACAAGTACAACTCATACACCATGAAAGTACAACACAAGTACAACTCATACATGGTCACATTACTTCCAGATATAAAGCAGATCAAGTATGATAAGAGAATCATGCACATAATAATCGAATACAAACTATGGTCACATTAGGTATGTTACGGAAACCATACCCACAATAATCAAGTACCAACTATGGTCATAAAAAGAGTACCATCACAGAGCACAACATGAGTTACCCACTATGGATTGTCAAGATGGTGGCCTCAACTGATCCTCGACCCTCACACTTACTAAAGCAAAATCAAAAACCTATTGTTGTCCTAGATAGAGTGTCATCACATAGCTCGTCATGAAATACCCACTACGGATTGTCAAGATGGTGGCCTCAAATCGATCCTCGGACCTCATACTTACTAATGCAAAGTCAAATACCTTTCATACAGACAAGATAGATGACCTTGCCATCCCATGGCCTTCCCACTCATCCCAAGTCTAAACGAGCCCTTGTGCCTATGAGTGAGGCCAACTTAACTTGATTAGTGAGAAGTTAGTCCTAATCTTCTAAGTATTGTTTTTAGTTATCACTTGATTAAACAACTTCTGAAGGTTACCCAATCTTACCTCTTCCAGGCTCTGGCCCCTACAAAAGCCACTCTTCTACTTGACAACACACACACCAACCCAAACATCAAGGGTACCAAAGTGCACAAACAAGATATCATGATCACGCCTTTCTTAGGAGGCAACACAAAATGAAACTCACTCCAACACTGGAGGCAACAAAATAACAACCACTCCTTACAAGGAGATGGGGATCCCATAATCCACTCCTAAACCAAGGAGACACAAAACAAGCTCGTTCGTGGAAACTGGGTAAACACTAACCAGACACCATGCACTACCCAAGGGACTCACAAGAGGTTGAAAAACATCACAGACAACCCACATAATGGAAAACCCCATCTGGAAGGATTAATAAACTTAATAAATCCATTCCCCAAAACAAGAACGCGAAGAAAAGTTCACTGAAGGCAACTGAAAGAAACTACCTTTGGATATTCTAAATCCATTTCAGACGCTAACATTCAGTACCTATTGCCTTAAGATAATTTGAATTAAATATCAACTCTTTCAATTGAAGAATGGAATTCAAATCAAAAGTTCAATTTCACTAATTGTTTCAATGGTAACAAGTAATCATGTATCTTTCTACGTTTCAGGATATAACGTTTAGAAATTACAATAAGTTTATTACAAAATAATTTATTAAATAATCTCAATGCTAAGCACATTTCTTGTCAATTCTAAGTTTAGCCTTTCAAAAATGCATTTAAAATTTCAACTGATAAATTGATTAAAACTACATAATCTAATTCTCACATGTACATTTAAACTATAATCATCGTTTTAAATCAATATTTTTACAATATGCCAGAGTGGAAAATATTTAAAATTATAAAATCCATTTACCAAAATAAACCTTTAATATATGTGTATATCAAAAATACACATATTTACTTATTTAATTAATAATACTCTAATATTATAAAATATAATATTAAATATTAATATTTTAATATTATATAATATAATAATACTCATTAATATATTTATATTATACTAGCATTATAATATTATATATTATAATATTAAATATTATAAATTATAATATTATAAATTATAATATTAAATATTATAAATTATAATATTATATATTATAATATTAAATATTTATATTTAATATTATAAATATATAATACTAAATATTAAATAAAATATATATAAATAAAAAAAAAACAAGAAAACAAAATTTAAAACTCACCACTTACCTTGGTCCGCGTGCACCCCACACACATGGGCGGTGTCCTTGATTCGCGTGCGCCTTACCCCACAGGGCGGTTGTGTTTACACATACCTGACCCCCATTAATGGGGGTGACTGTGTGTAAACACAATCGTCCTTAGGGCACGGTGGGGGTGAGCCCTCAGCGACCTCCCCCGAATTTTTTTAAAATTTAAAACCCTTACAAAAAACGTAAAAAATTGTTTTTTTTTTTTTCTGATTTTTTACCAAAATTACCTTTTCTTTATTTCGGTTTTCAAAAAAAATTTACATAATGTATATATGCATATATATGTTTGTATATATATATTTCTATATATATATATATATATATATATATATATATATGCATATATATATATATATATATATATATATGCATATATATATATATATATATATATATATGCATATATATCCATATAATATATAAAATATACCTGTTTTCTTTTTAAATAAAAACAATCAGGAAACTAATAGGACAATTAAAATTCTAAGCAGCATCATAACAATCATATTTCCATTTTATAAAGAAAATCATTTCTAAACAAGCTTTTTTGCAAACAAAATTCATGTTTAACATGGGTTTTACTCTACCAATTCACAACCAGATTTTCAAAAGATTATCAACAACATAAACAAATTAAGTAACCTTTCAATATGAAATTTCTAATTAAAGGGAACCTGATTTTTTGAAAATGATAGAAGATCCTGATGGTGACTTGATTCCCTCTTCAAATCCATAGGTTCTTCAAGCTTTTTCCAAAAACTCACAAAATTGAACAATTTCTTCCTTCTCTTTCTAATTTAATCTTTTTCCAAAATTTCATCCTCCAAAATTGTGAAGCAAAATTCAAACATAAGGATAAAACCCTAAAAATCCTACAACCACCCTCATCAATTCTCTAAAACAGAAAATGCAAAATATCTCATTTATTCAATTTTTGAATTTCAAATTGCCTAAATTGACTTTTATGCATTTTCTTTATTTTCAATTTCAACAAATATAACAATAACTTCAACATAAATAAATTAACTTCTTTCAACACCATAAATTTAATTAATTTAATAAATAGATTTAATCAACGATTAAATTATTTATTAATTAAATTAAATTAATAATAAAATAAATTACATTTCAACATAATCTCAGAACAAATTAATACACAACTTAAATACATTAAGCCATTTAATTACCCTTTTCTAACTTGAAATTAAATAACGAAGAGAGGGAACGATATTCAAAGCAACACAACCCGACTAACACCAAATGACATACTAGGACTAGGGTGACGACTTGGCACGGAAACGTAGCTACTATCTCCCAATCGAATACTATTGGGCATTGGACACGCTAACACCTGTGAAACCAGGTGGAGTTGATGTCTTGTACCTGTCAACCTGCGAACAAAGAGTATATACACATGCAATATATATCATAATTAAAACACACCGTGAAGAGGGAATCACGGAATCGTAGGGCGCTCGCAAGCGAGTGATGCAATACCGTCCTCTTCACCAATACAATGCAACTAACTGAAAAATCTAACATATTAATATAATTCAAAGCATAACATCATTAATTCGAATATCCATAATGATAATCCAAAACATGACATAATGATAACATCATAACAATATACCATCACATCAAAATATAACATTAACGTCGCTTTATAGATAGCGATCAATCACAACCGAGTACCATAGTCAAGGTACTAACAGAAAGCACACAAACCAGGCATTTGAATATCTAGAAACACATCAAAGCAACAAAACAACACAAGGACACACTATCCAACCAGAGGGAAAAACGGAGGGGTATTACATAATTGACCACTTAATTCAAATCCAAACCTTATTTATTTCATTTTCTGAGGGATAAAGCTTGGCACTCATTAATAATACTTCACAACACTTAATTTTTCAAGGTTTGTGTCCTAATATGGTGACTTGGGACCCATTCACCACCTGGCGAATGGGTCCTCACTAGGTCCTAGGACCCCCCTTTTGGCATGTTATTTCACATTCCTCGAAACAAGTCCTAGCTAAGTATGTTAGAACCCTTTCACCCTATGGTGAATGGGTACTCCTTAAATTAGGACACCCCCTTTTGGTTGTGTTTCTAGAAGGATTTTAATAATTTCAAATCCTAGATCTGATGTTGGCTTGTGCTATTTGAATTTTGGGATTAAATCTTAAGTTAAGTATAAATATAAGGTTATTCCACATAGTTTCATCTAAGAAACTTTATGAGAAAGTCCTAATAGAAATTTCAAGTGATCTTAAGAGCATTCAAGAGTATTCAAGAAGAAATTTAAGGGAATATTATTGAAGTTTTATTGCAGCAATCAAAGGTCATATCATCATGTCAAAGGAATAGTGCATCATACATGTTGTTGAGATAATGTGTTGATGTAGCATTGAAGATCCAATTAAAGAATTATTTCATATCAAAATTCAAAATAAAGATCTGCATTTATTAAAGCCACTTCATGTTAGATTAATGATTTTTCATCCAAGACTTCATACAAGGTATCATTGTCTCATATTTCATGTTTCATATTCATGTTTCATCATAAGATTTAATTACCAAAACGGGGTTTGACCAAGGAAAACCCTATCCCTAAACATCAACATTTTTTCTCCTCTTTGATGTGTGATTGCATGTTTTATATTGAATATCAAGTGGAGAGAAAAATTGTCAAAGTTGCAAAGTTGTAAAAGTTGGCATCTTTGTTGGAAGATCACGAAAAGTAGTCTACATAATTTATTTCTGACTTTCGGGAGCTGATCAACTGGGATTTGGGAGTGTAGAAATTGAAGAACAAGATCCTAAAGCTGATTTTACAAAAGCTTAATAGGTACCCATTTTCCATTGGGCGAATGAGTCCTTAGTTAGGCCCAAAACAACACTTTTTCAAAAAGGTACACATCATTTCAGCATATGAAAACCTTCCTTTTTATTGTTATAACAGTTAGGTGTGTTTTCTAATTATTATTTATTCATTTTACATCTCATAATTGAGTGAAACATCAAGTCAAAAATTAGGTGTACCCTTTTGATCAAGCACATTTGGGTTCATCTCCTTTTCAATGTTTCATTTTTGTAAACTCGACTTCTTGAACATTATAGTTTTATGGTTTTAGGAGTTCTTTTTATATTGGATTCGATCTTGCATTCATTTGCATTGAATTAATCTCATTTACGATGTCTTAGTTTTCATTCAAAATTTGCATTTGATCTATGGTTTTAGAATTGTATTGTTTACATTCTTTAAATTTGAAAAATATAAAAAAAATCAATCATCTTGCATATCATTTAGATTATACAAACTTGCATTTGAAAATTGAAAACAAAATTGCATATCAAACTAGGTCTTATAATTCATCATTTTGTCACATTTTCAACTTGCATTTCACATTGCATTTACAAAAATCTGAACCTGAAACTTATTGTAGTAGACCTGAATCTGAAAATCATTAGAAAAGGCTTAAAAATCTATAAAAATCAGCTTCAAAACCCTAATCTAGGACCCATTCACCCTAGGGCGAATTAGTCCCTAATCATGTGTTGATCTGCATTTCTAGAAATTGAAATCTTTTGTTCTATGTTTATGTTTTCTACTGTTAGATCTATGTTTCAGTTTGTTGATTTTCGGTTTCATTCATTTCATTAGATGTAGCTTAATTTGGTTCATTTAGTGCATTGTCTAAATTTAGAATTGCATTTACAATATTTCATTTTCATATTTTTGCATAGTGAAATCAATAAATTTCCTTGTTTAGAATCTGAAAATTGCATTTACACATTTCATTCTAGGTAATTGCATTGCATTTTAAGCCTCTTTCCATTTTGGGTTTTCACACTAAGTTTGTAAAACTTGCATGAGCTTTACAACTTGGTGTCCTATTAGCAATACTATTGTGAGATGTATTTTGAGACTCATGTCATCCTGCGATACACCATTCACCGTGGATCTTGGATTTTCTAGCTCTCTTCCTAATAGTTTTGATAATCAACCCTCTACGGATCATAGTATGCATACCTCATTTCCCATAACTTCCATGCTTACAACCAATGTGCTTAATGTTAACAATACCATCCCTACCATCACTAGTTGTACTCGAGATTTGGGGTGTACCCAAATCCAAGGTACAAAATCAATTCCTCCTACCATATCCATTTCCATCCCTACATACACTACTACTCAAGTTACCACAACCATCCAACCTACTAGCAATGTGAACACTTCCTTATGTATTTTCATGGGGAATCCTTCTATCATTGTGCATTCACATACCATATCTCCTCAACCATACTCCCTCACAAATTTACAATTCCCTTGCCCTCTGCATACATACACCACTCCACCTCATTCCCCTCCACCCTACAATAACAATGATGTCATCCTTAATACACTTATGCAAACCATGCCATTCCTTCAACAAAAAGTTGCAACCCTAAATCAAAACAACAATTTTCAACCTTCGTAATACATCAAAACCAATCCACTATCCCTAAAGATATTCAGAGCACAAATACCACAAGGAATAGAAGTCCCCAATTTGAGAAATATGGTGGGAAAGGAGATCCTGTTAGCCATGTTTTTTCTTTTATAGCCCTATGTAGTGACTTCATCTTTGAAGATAAACTCTTGGCTAAGCTATTCCCTAGGTCCTTGAATGATACTGCTCTAGATTGGTTCTCTTCCTTTCCAAATAATTTAGTTACTTCATTCAAGGAATTTTGGATGCCTTTTACAACCACTTCCACATTCACATGGGTCCCAAGATGACCCTAGCTGATTTAATGAAACGCAAACAAAAGGATGATGATAAAGTGACCAATTTTATAGGAATATACCAAACACTTTATTCACAAGTAAACATTAAGATTCCTGATGTTGAACTTCAACGAATTTTTATTTCCAACTTACAAAAAAAACTCCAAAAAAAAATTGAGATGTTGATATTCCCATCCTTTACATAGTTATGTATAGCCCTTCATGATTATCAAAATATGACTTATAGCCATGATGTGGAAAATCCTCCTAGTCATTTTGAAAAGTTCAAAGATCCGTAACTCAAAATAATTACATACCATTGAAGAAGAAAAATAGTGGATTTTTACAACTTAACTCCCCTCAACCAAGTCAACAAGCTAATAACCAAGTGGCTTCTATAAAGATGAAAAATCATTTTTCCTTTGGGGATAGGAATATAAATTTTACTCCTTAGACTCGATACCCTTCATAATATCATGTTGTAGCTTGTTGAAAATAATATGCTTTCATTACCTCTTGTTAAAGAGTGTGATCCTAATCTACCATTTCCCATAGGCTTTTGATGAAACTCTTATTTTCATTATCATCGATAAAATGGACATGATGCAAAATATTGTAAGCATCTTAAACATCTTGTCTAAGACCTTGTTGATTCTAATAATCTACAAATTGGAGGTGTGAAAAATCAAGGAAATAAGTTTGTAGCTCCTCCTAACAAAATTTTACAAATCTTTATAAATACCATGCCAAAACATACTATTTCATTTGTCAAAGCTAGTGAAACAAAGAATGATGTGATGAATGTTGATACAGATGATGAAAACATAAAATATGATAATAAATAAAAAATAATTAAATTTGTAGCATCTATCAATGCTAAACCTCATAAGGGATCAACCAAAATGACTCTTGATATTACTTTCTCATAAAAAGACATACTTAAACATGCACTTGATGGTCCTCTTTACAAGCTGGAAGAATCAATGACAAGCCCACTAATGGGATATTAATTGATTGCGTCTGTGGAGAGAATATGATCACCAAAGAATTCCTCTTTGTGCATCAAATTTGTCATGATACATATGATAAACCAAAAGCATGGATCAAGACACATAATGGTTTTTTTGTCATATGATAGGCTTGATAGATCTCCCTTTAAAATTTGGATTAAAAACATTAACTATCCCATTCACCATCATCGCACAATTAGACCAATTGCATGTGAAGTTAGGCTATCCATGGCTTCACTCAATTAATTTTGTCCCATCAGTTGTGCATAAATGTTTAATTTTTCCCTTTGGCAATGATATCTTTACTATGCATCATAATGGGTTTAATCTTATGTCTTCCCAAGGGAATTTTTTATTAGATTTATTTTGGCCCAAGCCTATTGAACCTATTAGACTTCATGAGGATTTATTTTTAAAATCATATCAAAAGTTCAAGGAAAATCATATACCGAAATTATCTCTTAGACACATGCCTCAACCTGTGATTGAGTTGCCTATCCTTGATGAAACAACGATTGAACCAAAATTCCTTCCAACCATCCCATAAGAAACTATGAGACAGCCGAAACAATCCCATTGTGCCTCCTAAAATTAAAAAAGTTTACAAAGCTAAAGAGAAAGTGGTTCAACAACCTACTATGGTTACTTCCATTCCTCCCCTAAAGGAAGAAAAGAAACCTATGGTTGAAAAACCCGATCCTATACAAACAAAGATTGACAATAAAGTGAAACAAAACCAAAATGCTAGAGAGCATAGGCATAGACGTCATGCTATTGCTCATATGTTACAAGCTAAATAATAAAAGAGCAACACAAAAAATAAAAATCCAAACTTACCTGAAGCAATGCATGATGACTCCATACCCTCACTACAACATAAACAAGAACCTTCAAGAGACATTATCATAAAACCTCTTGTTGTGAACAATCTAGATGATGACATTGATATTGTAAAAATGGATGAACGAGTGCATAATGAGATGATTTCATTTTTTTCATCTTCTATGAGCTTAAATGACAAATATCCTAAAAGGAGCATTGAACTTGGTGCTTCCCCTAATTCAACACTTGTTGTTATCCCTTTGGCTAGTTGTCTACCTTTCATTTATACTGAACGAGATTGGAATGAAGATGGCCTACTATAGGTTGATTTGCATGTGCCTTACTAGTCTTTTTCTTTTTTATAGTTTTCATGTTTCTTTATGTTATTGCAGGTGCTTAATGTGATCCCTCGTGTTGTTTTGTTTGATGTATATCTCTCTCTTTTTGTGAATTCCTCTATATGTATCTACATTCTTCTATATGTCAAACATTTTATCCTTTTTCATTTTTCTTATGTTTTCCTTTTGGGGATGACACAAGGCATTGAGACATTTAGGTCTCCTCCATGTTGACCGAGAGGATTTTTCTTTGTTTTCACTCTCTATGTGTCATTATTCCAGTTCTATGAGTATTTGGGGAATGATTAAATTTCCATGCTCTATGACAAAATTGTAATAAAACATATACTAACCCTAAATCCATAGATCTCTTATGTATTTTTGGAGGCAACCCCTCCCTTCTTGTTCATGACGTATCTTTATTTCAAAAACATATGACTTGGCATAGTGTCTTTCGAGGAAATATCTCATGTTTGAGGAGAAAACATTGGCTACTTTAAAGTAGTTTATCATAGCAATGGTGTTAGAAACCACTTTAAAGTGAGGGCATACATTGATGACATCTTTCTATATTTTGAATATTTCATGGTGTGATGTTCTTTTTCTTGTGATGTGTCCTTTTCTTGGTGGTGTCATTGGGTTTTATGTCCTCCAAGAATGTGATATTTCTAAGTGTACAAATTTCCCTTAGTGGCATGATACAAAGCAAGGCATCCCATAAGAGGCAATATGATATTCTTGACTTGTCCTTTCTTGGAGACATTAGGCACAATGTTCCCTAAGAAGACGACCTTACGCGAAGCGAGATACACTTGAACAAAAACTTATAAATGTAATATTCATAAGCATTACACATTGTGGTGCCTTACAAAAGGTGTCAAGAGGATAACTCCAGTATGGTATGGGAGCCCAATATGATCTTCTCAGTTTCCACACTTTTGGGATACTTACCTAGAGTGGATGCCCTGAGGTTCCACTACCCTAGAGTGAAAATGTGTTTCATTTGCATAGTGGACATCAAGTTCTACTTGCAAACATTTCTTGGACAAATACCCTAGATCTAGTCCACATCGCATTGGATAGACTATTGAAGCTTGGTCCTTTTTCTCATAAAATATTTGTGTTCCACATCACGTTGGAACGGTTGAAGCTTGATCCTTTATTTCCCTTTGTTTTTCTTGGTCTTTGATAGGGTATGATTGTGTATATTTTTTATTGTTGCATATATAAGTGTCTTAAATGTCTACATTAGTGTGAGTTTGACACGGGGTCATACTCTTAGTAAAGTGGGAGTAAAATGTAGTAATGAAAAAAGTATCCCTTTTCCTTAATTTTTCAATAATTAATGATAGATGAGCTTAATATTGCCTTAATTTAGTGGTGTAATGTGTTTTTCACATTCACATTAAGTTTAGGACCTTTCTTAATAAAATGGACTTAATGGTGCCTTATTTAGGGTGTTGTAAAGTGTTTCTTTACACTTTCACACTAATATAGGGCTTTAATTAATTAATTGAGTTTAATTGAGCTTAATTGGCCCCTTAAATTCAAATCCAAGCCTTACTTATTGCATTTTCTGAGGGATAAAACCCAACACTCATTAATAATATTTCACAACACTTAATTTAGCAAGGTTTGTGTCCTAGGATAGTGACCTAGGACCCATTTGACACTTGGCAAATGGGTCCTCACTAGGTCCTAAGACCCCCTTTTGGCATGTTATTTCACATTCCCTAAAACGAGTCCTAGTTAAGTATGCTAGGACCCATTCTCCCTATGGCGAATGGATCATCTTTAACTTAGGAAACCCCCTCTTGGGTGTGTTTCTGGTAGGATTTTAATAATTTCAAATCCTAGATCTGATGTCAGCTTGTGTTATTTTAATTTTAGGATTAAATATTAAGTAAGTATAAATATAAGGCTATTTCGCATAGTTTTATCTAGGAATCCTTATGAGCAAGTCCTAATAGCAATTTCAAGTGATCTTAAGAGCATTCAAGAAGACATTCAAGGGAAGATTATTGAATTTTTATTGCAGCAATCAAAGGTCATATCATCATGTCAAAGGTATAGTGCATCATACATGTTGTTGAGCTAATGTGTTGATGTAGCATTGAAGATCCAATTCAAGCATTGTTTCATATCGAAATTCAAGATGAAGATCCACATTTCTTAAAGCCACTTCATGTTAGATTGTTGAAATTTGTCATCTAAGACCTCATCCAAGGTATCATTGTCTCATGCTTTATGTTTCATTATTTCATCATAAGGTTTAATTACCAAAATGTGGTTTGACCAAGGCAGCCCCCTATTGCCTAGTAATCAATATGTTTTCTCCTGTTTGATGTGCGATTGTAGGTTTTAAATTGAAGATCAAGTGGAGGGAAAAAATTGTCAAAGTTGCAAAGTTATAAAAGTTGTCATCTTTGTTGCAAGATCATAGAAAGTACTCTACAAAATTTATTTCCAACTTTCAGGAGGTGAACACCTGGGATTTGGGAGTGCAAACATTGAAGAAAAAGATCCCAAAACTGATTTTATAGAATCCTAACAGGGACCCATTGGCTACTAGGCAAATTAGTTATCAGTGAGGCCTGAAACAACACTTTTTCAAGAAGGTACACATCACTTCAGCATTTGAAAACCTTCCTTTTTACTATTATAATAGTTAGCTATGTTTTATGATTGTTATTTATTCATTTTACCTCTCATAATTGAGTGAAACATCAACTCAAAAATTAGGTGTACCTATTTGATCATTCACATTTGGGTTCATCTCTTTTTCAATGTTTCATTAATTAAAAAATACTATTACATCAATACATATAAAACCTAACTATATCCCTCTAATTTTATAGAATTCTAATATCATAATAGTGTTTAACCTAGAAAAGACCAGTGAAACAACAATCCAATGTATTTAATTTATAAAGAGCCAAATAAAGAAAACCAAGAATATTTTTCCTTAATTTAAACTACCGAAAGCTAGGCCTCATATAAAAAATATTCAATACTTTTGTGAATATAAACTATAACTATCAATATCTTTTATTCATGTGAAAAGTGGGAACACATTACCAAGTATGCTCCACATTCTCTCTTAGCACCTAGGATAAATAAACAAGTATAAATAGGGTCAAACAAATTGCTAACCATGATTAGCATTAAAACCCTCTCCTCCTAATGGAATTATAATTAATATGCAAGCCAATCAAGTGAAATTAATTAATAAATAATTCAACCAATCACCACTAGCTATCCATTTACCCATTTCCAAAGTGTTGGAGTCACATGAAATACATAATATTCAAGGGTTAATATCATCTTAATTCTAAGAAAGAGCCACCAAGTATCTCTAAAACCCTTGAATTCTATTTTAGATTAATATGTATACCACAATTGAGATATTTTTTGCTAGGAAAATTTATTGTTAGAATTGGGTTTGGGGGTTCAAATATATAAATATTTTTGAATCATTTTTTTTTGCATAATGACATATTTGGCATAAATCATATATTATTTGTGATAAATTTTTAATATAGGCCCGATGACAATCAAATTTGGAATTGATATAGATGTAGGTGTGCAAAATCCCTTTTTTTATAAGGTAAAAATAGTAAGAGGTTATAAAAATATAACCATAAAAGTAGATGCATAGGATGTCTATTTAAAATAAGATATTTGAATTATACTAGTACATGTAGATGGAGTATCAAAATAATAATTGTGAGATAAAAATGCATGTTAGATCAAAATTTATGGCCTCTAGAAGTTGGTCCTTTCACATAGGAAATGTAAAAATGTGTTGGACATGTAAAAGAGAACTGTAAGGGAAGTTACACTTGTTGACAAATTTATGACACATACACATCTTTGGCTTGAAATAACGAAACCAAAATGAAACCCCTAATTGGATGAGTTGATTATAATAAGTTTATGAAATTTAAAAAAAATATGTTACTTTTACTCTATAGACTCATCTTGAGATATAGGAGTTGAATTTCCAAGTTGAAGTTTTGGGTGCTAGCTTTTGGGTGGTTTTAGTTCATAGATTTTGAAATGTAGGGAAAAGGTAGATGGTTGATGGACCACTAATATTCTCCTACTATCATTCAAAATTGTCCTAGGAACCCAAATTGGATTGACTATCAACCCCACAAGGTGAGTCAATTCTCAACAAGGAAGACCTAGGAAGGGGTTCTTTAAGCTTTTAGGGGTTCACCACCAAGCAAATTCTTGGAAAAGACAACTTAAAATTCAACATACAAAACCTAGTAATGCATGAAGGATGCAAATGATGAAATAATGCAACAACAAGTTAGGAAATGTGTACTTGGGAAGTTTGGAAATGTAATGAGGATTTTTGAAATGCAAAGAAGCTGTCAAAAAGTGCTACGAAGGACAAAGATGCCCTTACTATTGTCTTAGTCTCGTTGTTTTTTTTTGGGGCGGATGCAGAATCTTTGAATGTCAAAACCACATCTGAAAGAATTTTTGAAAAATATTCTTCAAAGGACTAAAACACCCTAAGTGGTGACTTAGTCCCATTTTGAATTTCTAGAATCTACAAATGTGGTCTTGAGGCTTGATGTTTGCTCTTCCTTCTTTTCTGATCTCAGGTTTTGAAACTTCTAGATTTGGCCTATAGGTGAGTTTCGGTGAAGATGACAACTTTGCAATACAATTTTGCAACTTTACAAATTTTCACTTCAAATGATCTTCAAGTCTTAAACCTAGATCTACAATCACAAATATGCAAGAGAGGAAAAATTTGTTGATTGTTAATGGTAAATAGGGGTTTGCCTTGGTCAAACCCCTTGTTGGTAATTAAACCTTGAAATGAAATAAAATGGTGGGAAATGATGAATGAACATGTAATGTTACAACTCACCAAACCCTTTCTATGAAGTCTTCAAACTTATGTTATATGGCTAGCTTGGATATGGATCTTGAATCAAAGGAATGCTTGAATCATATGAACTTGAATTGTTTCCTTGAATCAAAATCCTACATCACAAATGTCAGCACAAAAACACACATGATGCAAGAATATCTTTGATATGATGCTTGAATCTTGATAATGGCTCCAAATGCTTGATAAATTTCTTTTGAATTCTTGAATACTTGAATGCTTGGATGATTGCTTGTTAGATTGCTAGGTATGAAAAATAACTGAAAGAACCTTGTATTTATACTTATCCATGCTTAATATCCTGAAATTACACCATACCAAGCTAACATATGAATTTATTAATTAAAGGGGGTTAAATCCCACCAAGATTTGAAATAAAATACCAAAAATACCTTAAGGGGAACTAAGATGCCATAGGTGGCATCTTAGTCCCAAGGCACGAAACTCTGGGCACAGACTCCAAAAAGAGTCCCAATTAAGGCACACTTGAAATCAAGGTCCCAAGAACTTTGGGGGACAAAGATGCCCTAGGTGGCATCTTAGTCCCAACCCAAAAATCAGGGACACTCAAATAGAATCATTAAATTATCATTTATCCATTGATGTTTTTCGGGATTATCCATAAAAGGATATAGTTCATCAGGTTTTTGGATGCAAAATAGAACCAATTAAGACATAAATAAGGATAAACAAAGCAAGGCAGGCCCAAACAAGTGTAAAAATGCAAGGGTATGCATTTTCCTACACTATATTTAGCCCCCACTTTAGTGAGAGGATGAACTTGCTTCAAACTCACAAGTTAAAGTAGCCAAACATGTAATCAAGAGGGGTTCAAAATTTACGAATGCCAATAAGATAGGATGACAATGATCAAGAGGGTGGAAAAACCCTCATGACCAAGATCCTATGGAAAACCAACATAAGAACAAAGGAACACACTTGTGAATGATATATGAAGCCATAACCAGATCACAAAAATACACCATCAAAGATAGAAAGAAGAAAAAGAAAAATACAACAGATCAAGGTTCAACTGACCATCCAACGCGGTGGAGTGAGTCTGGGTTGTTTGTCCAAAAATGGTTTACAAGTGGAACATGTTGTCCACTATGCAAACAAAGTGTATGCTCACAAGGGCTAGTGAAGCTATTTGTTCACTAGGTGAGCCCCAGGAAGTCCATATCAACATAATAACCCCATGAATATGATAAGGACAAAAAGAAAATGAATGCTCACAAGGGCTAGTGAAGCTAGTTGCTCACTAGGTGAGCCCAAGGGGGCCATATCACATCCATACCTCCATGAATTTAATAAGGTACAAAAATAAAATGCATGCTCATAAGGGCTAGTGAAGCTAGTTGTTCACTATGTGATCCCCAGGAAACATATCAAAGCCATACCTCCATGACTTTAATAAATTACAAAGAGAAAATGCAACAAGGAAAAGGGATGTTCAAAGGGATTTCACTTAATTCATGTGAGGTATTAATCTTAGGGGAAATTGTTCTTAATGTCTTCGAGAGAGGATAAATAAAAGGTCTCATCCTAGGGAACATCATACCCAATGTTTCCAAGAGAGGACAAGTGTAAAAGGTCGCATCTTGTTTCCAAGAGATTAAAAGTGCAAGGTATCATCTTAGGGAACATTGTGCCTAATTTTTCCAAGAGAGGACGAGGAAATATCATTCTCTCGGGGGAATTCAAACCTAATGACACCACCAAGAGAAGGATGCATCACAAGAAGAAAGGAAATTGCACAAGGAACATGCAAACAAATGCAAATGAAATCATGCCAAAATAATGCCAATGTATTCCCACACTTTAAATAAATTGCTAACACCATGTTGTGAGAAATTACTTTAAAGTATCCAAAATGAAAAGGAAAAGAGGGTTTCCCCTAAAAAAAATATAAGGGATCTATGGATTCAGGGTCAACATCTATCTTTTTTGCACAATGATATTAGAGAGATCAGAATTGTCATCATTCCCCAAATACACATAGAGCTAGAAGAATGACACAAAGAGAGTGAAAACAAATAAAACCCTTTTGGGTTAACATGGAAGAGACATAAGGTTCCTCAACATCTTGTGTCATCCCCAAAAGGAAAACACAAGAAAAAAAGAGGAAAATAAAAGAATGAAAAATATTTTGGGTGAACATGGAATAGACATAGGGTGTCTTGATGCCTTGCATCATCCCCAAAAGGAAAACACAAGACAAAAAAGCAAATGAAAGGTAAAAGTAAATGAAAAAGAGGCAAAAGAATACAGAATATAGAAGAATGAAGGTACAAATGGAGAAATGCACATAGAGAGAACATCAAACAAGATGGGGGATCACATTACACACATGTAATCAAAAGCAAAATGAAAGCAAAAAGGAAAGAAAAAAGACTAGTAAAGCATATGTGAGTCAACCATCCAGCAGATCATCTACATCCCAGTCTTATTCAATATATGTGAAATGCATATCACTACCGAGAGGGACAATATCAAGTGTTGTACTAGGAAAATCACCACGTTCAACACGTGGTGAATCACTCAGTTTAGGAGGATCATCATGGTTGTTATCATTTAAGCTCATTGATGAGGCAAATAACAAATTCAACTCTTTATGCACTTGTTCATCAATATTATTTGTTTCTTCATCTTCATCCAAGTTAATCACAACATGAGGATGACTAATAATATCCATAGAATGTTCTGGTCCTTGTTGTGTTGGAGGCGTAGGATCTATGGATTCTAGTGAGGGTAAAGGCTCATCGTTTACTGCTTCTATCAAGTTTGGGTTTTGATTTTCAATGTTGTTCTCTTCATTCATCTTTTGATCAATAGCACAACATCTACACCTACACTCTCTAGCATTTTTGTTTCTTTAATTACAATTTTCAAGTTGCACTTGGGTGATCCCACAATAGTGGTTTACAATTTTTGGCCAAATTGGACACTGAAATTTTTATTTTTAACTAAATCTTCACATTCGAGCACCTATAGCGGCTAAACCATGAGGAATTTGAAGATGATGAAAACTAGAGTCTCATCACATTTTGTCTGTAGATTCTAAAAATATTTTTTTCAATTTTTTTGGAATAATATTGCACTTCTTTTTCTATCTCCCACGAAAACTGGTTTTTTTAGAAAACAACATTTTTAAAAAGTGACGTTCACCGTATACAACATAAAAAATTTTGTATGAAGGATAAATTCTAATTTTTTCGAATTTAGATTTGTAACTAGGATATATAGCACTTTCATTTGGTTTCATAGTTTTTTATTGAATACTTTTTTCCTAATAGAGTTTCGAAGTCAAACCAATTGCAATTCAGACATAGGCGGACTGTATACAACATTACTTTTTCTGTATGTATCAAAATTCAATTTATTTATTTTTAATAGATCGAGGACATCAATACCCAGCATGAACATATTTTTTTAAAAAATATTTTGATAATTTGCTATTTTTCCACATGTGCAAAATAGAGAGCTTGATTTTCGGTGAAAAACCTATGTTTAATAAAACTAAAAAAACACATACATAATAAAACCAAAAAATATTAAAATTATATTTGTGGGATAGCTAATTTTGAGGAATACCATAATCATTTCAAATTAATTTTAAATGAATTCATTTAATCCCCCAAAAGGTAAATCAAAATTGATTTTTTATCAGCATTTTGATAGGTGTAAAGGAGACTCGTTTATAGGTATGGTTTAAAACTAGCGAGGTTCTATCCAAGGGGGTTTGATCTAAGGTGGTCTGATCAAACCATATTCAATTGGAATCCTTAAAATGGAACTTTTAAAGGCTTAAATTATTATATTTTCTAAAAATATGTGATTTCAACAAAAATCAGTTCCTCTCAAAAATTGTAAACCAGCTTTGTGGGATCACCCACTTGTGGAGTGGCTTTGTCAACCATACGTTTATTTTCTTCTTGTGAGGAAAGAATAGAAGAAACCATGGAAGGCTGTTAAACAACTTTCTCTTTGGCTTTATAAATTTTCTTAGGAGGCGGATTAGGACTTGTTTGGTTTTCTCTTGGTCTTTTGTAGGAAATAGGCAAGGGATTTTTGATGGATGGCTCTTGGTTTTTTGGAAGAGCTTTAGACTCAATATTCTTTTCTTTAGGTGGTAGAGGTTCAAGCATGGGTGGAGGAAAGTTTTCAAGGAATATCTTGGCTATGCATTGTGATTTGAACTTTTGGTACGAGAGGAAAAGGAAGTCCTCACAAGGTCTTATAGGTTCCATGGGCTTAGGCCAAAAATAATCTAAGGAGAAATTTCCACAGGAAGATAGAGGTCTAAAGCCACTATGGTTCACAGTGAATATTTCATTACCAAATGGAAATTTTAAGCACTTATGGATAACATATGGGACCACATTCATGGAGTGAATCCCTTTATAGCCTAGCTCCACAAGAAATTGATCTAAATTAGAGATGATATAGAATGATACGTTTAATTTCTTCAACCCTACTTGTAAAGGGAGTGTAATTGAGCCCATTGTAGCACAAGTAAAACCATCATGCATTTTAATCCCTGCTTTTGGTTTATCATATCTATCTTGAGTGAGTTCATGCATATATAATAGTTCTTATGTGATCATATTATTTGCATAGATGGGATCAATTAAAATCAAGGAGTGGGCTTGTTATTGATTCTTTCGGGTATGTAAAGAGGACCATCAAGTGCACTTTTGATTATTTCCTCTAAAGAGAAAGTAAAAACAATAGGAATTTTAGATTTTTGTTTACGAGGCTTGATGTCAATCACTCCTATCATTGTATTAATAGGAATTTGTTCATTAGTATCCATAGGATTTTGTTCATCATCATTCATAGTATTTTTTCATTATTTATCATATTATCATCGTTCGTGTCAACATTCATCACATCAAGCTTAGTTTCACTAGCCTTTACAAATGAAATATTGTGATTAGGCATGGGATCTGTAAAGATTTGAAAGTTTTGGTTAGGAGGAGCTACATATTTATTGTCTTTGTCATTCACACCTCCAATTTGGATATGATTAGAATCATTGAGGTCTTGCACAAGATGTTTAAGATACTTGCAATGTTCTGCATCATGTCCTTTTTGTTGGTGATAAGGGTAATAGGAATTATGTCTAAAGCTCGGGAGTAAAAACTTACTAGGTTCAAGACATTGAATGGGAGGTAAGGTAAGCATTTTTTGGTTTAATAGTTGCGTCATGATATTGTGAAGTGTGTCGGGTAAGGGAGTAAATTGCTTTTGTGGATCCCCAAAGATATAAAGATTACTCTTCTTTATAGCATCTATTTGGGTATCAACTTGTTGGGTAGGTTGAGAGGTGGAATTTAGTTGAAGGAAACTTTTATTTTGTCTTCTAAAAAGCTAGTAGGTGTTTTGGTTTGAAGATTTAGACTTTTCAAGGATAGGTAGAGGTGGTTTTCTATTCAGAAATACCTACAAAATTTTGATAATCTTGAAGGGAAATGCATAAAGGAAGGTAATTTCATCATTGTAATCTTGTCTCGTAGCTTAATTTGTAAGTTCTCTATGAACATATTTTGAAGGTGAGAATCATGAATCTTCACACTGATTTGGGAATAAAGCGATTGGTAACAGGAAATAAAGTCAATGAATTTTTCACCCTAATTTTGCTTGCATCTCATCAAATCAGATAATGTCATTTCAGGAACCATATGTACTTGGAAGTGGTTAATAAAAGCTTCAAAAATTTCACTAAATGAATGAATTGAGTCATTCAGTAATGCAGAAAACTAGTCTAAGGCAATATATTTCAACGATCGAGGGAAAAGCTTATCCAAAAGTTTGTCCTCAAGGATAAAGTCACTACACAAAGTAGTAAAGGAATTAACATGATTAGCAAGGTCTCCCTTTCCTCCATATTTCTCAAATCTAAGGATCTCTATACCTTGTGGCACAAAAGTTCTCAATATCTCCAAAGATAGTGGGTTGCTTTTGACATAGTATGAAGGTGGACCATTTTAATTTTGATTTATGGTGGAAACTTAACATTGAATGGATGAAAGTCTTTGTAAAAGGTGGTTAATGATAAGATCATTGCTTGTGGTTTGAGATGGATGTGAATATGGTGGTGGTGTGTATGTGTTGGAAGGACCAGTGAGTGGATTTCTTATAAGAGGAGATATAAGATTAGATGCCATAGGTATAAAGAGAACTAGTGGAAATGTTCGAGGTAGGAAGGATTCTACTAGTTGGTTGCATTGTTGTGGTCACTTCAGGATTTGTATAGGTGGGAATGGAGGTTATAGTTGAGGTGGGGGGAGTTTTATTTCCTCCTTGGTTTTGCACATTGTTTGGAGCTTGAGAACCTTTAGTGGTGGAAGAAATATGTTTTCCAAAGATCTGAGCTATCTTACCCACAACTTCTAATCCTTCATTTCTTTCCATCATGTGCTGAATACTATCTATGGTAGGTATAATAATGTTGGAAATGCTTTCAGTAATCACACTATCTTGTGGATGGGCTAGGTCTTCATTCATTTTTGTTATGTTCTCTTGAGGGATATGGTCAACCATTGTTTGAGAACTTGGCATAGCACTTGTAGGTAAGGTGGGCATAGCAAAAGAGGTATAAAAGTTGTGGTTCATACCTAGTGAACTAATACCAACACTAGGAGTAAGAGAGCTTGATAACCTAAGATCCACAATGAGTGTTTTATCATGGGCTACCATGAGTCTCGCACTTCGTCTAACCACAATATTACCAGTAGGAAACCAAGTAATACAACTCATGCAAGGGATAAACCAAAGAAATTGCAATGAACACAATATCCTATGCTGTTAACTACACTTGAGATGAAATAAATTGGAACAACAACAATTTTGCAAACTAAAATGGAAAATTGAAGGTAGCCAATAGAAGCACAGAAAAGAAATTTCAAACCCTAAAATCTAGAAAGTCAAATTCAATAGGGACTAAGATGCCAATAAGGGCGTCTTGGTCCTACTAGTGTGATTTTTAGGTTCTAGAGACTGGAGCAAAAAGCAAATAGCAGAGAGAGGATTCTGAGCTAGAAACCCTAAAAGGGACTAAGATGCCAAGAAGGTCATTTTAGTCCTAGTAGAGGTTTTTTGTCAGAAAAATAACAAATCCTGAGTTTTCTACAGTGTTCATTGGTTTCCTATTCAGGTAGCTGATGTTTAGAAACAAAAAAAATGTGCAAATGAATGCAAGAGAAAGTAACTAGTGACAAGAAATTGAATGCAAAGTTGAATGCAATTTTTTCCAATTTTGAATACAATAACAATGTGTCTAAATGCAATTAGGATGATGAACAATGCATTGTTTCAATTTTTCAATGAGATGAGATGATGCAAGAAAGTAAAAAATGCACCCTATATGTACTTTCACTAATGAAAATATGGGAAACCCTAGATGCACTTTCACTAAATATGAGAAACTCTAGATGCAATTTCTCTAATGCAAAATGCAATGCAAGAATGAATGCAACCTAGATATAGCACTTTAATGGACTCCAAATCAGAAAATTAATGCTCAAAAAGGTCGAGTTCACCAAAATGAAATGTAGGGAAAAGGTAGATGGTTGATGGACCACTACTATTCTCCTACTATCATTCAAAATTGTCCTAGGAACCCAAATTGGATTGACTATCAACCTCACAAGGTGAGTTAATTCTCAACAAGGAAGACCTAGGAAGGGGTTCTTTAAGCTTTCATGGGTTCACCACCAATCAAATGCTTGGAAAAGACAACTTAGCATTCAACCTACAAAACCTAGTAATGCAAGTTGAATGAAAGATGCAAATGATGAAATAATGCAATAGCAAGTTAGGATATGTGTACCTGAGAAGTTTAGAAATTTAATGAGGATTATGGAAATGAAAAGAAGTTTTCAAAAGGTGTTATGGAGGAAAAATATGCCCTTATTGTTGTCTTAGTTATGTTGTTATTTTTTGAGGCGGATGTAGAATCTTCAGATGTCAGAACCAGATTTGAAAGAATTTTTGAAAAATATCCTCGAGAGGACTAAGATGCCCTAAGTGGTGAATTAGTCTCATTCTAAATTTCTAGAAGCTTTGAATGTGGTCTTGAGGCTTGATGTCTGCTCTTCCTTCTTTTGTGATCTCAGGTTTTGAAACTTCTAGATTTGGCCTATAGGTGAGTTTCCATGAAGATGACAACTTTGCAATGCAATTTTGCAACTTTTCACTTCAAATGATCTTCAAGTCTTCAACCTAAATCTTCAATCACAAACATGCAAGAGAGGAAAAACTTGTTGATTGTTAGTAAATGGGGGTTTGCCTTGGTCAAACCCCTTGTTGGTAATTAAACCTTGAAATGAAATGAAATGGAGGGAAATGATGAATGAACAACATACAATGTTACAACTCACCAAACCCTTGCTATGAAGTATATAAACTTGTGTGAAATGGCTAGCTTGGATATGGATCTTGAATCAAAGGAATGTTTGAAAGATATGAACTTGAGTTGCTTGCTTGAATCAAAACCCTACATCACAAATGTTAGCACAAAAACACACATGATGCAAGAAGATCTTTGATATGATGGTTGAATCTTGAAGATGGCTCCAAATGCTTGATGAATTACTCTTGAATGCTCAAATACTTGAATGCTTGGATACGTAGATTGCTTGTTAGATTGCTAGGTATGAAAAATGAGTGAAAGAACCTTGTATTTATACTTATCCATGCTTAATATCCCAAAATTACACCACACCAAGCCAACATATGAATTTATTAATTAAAAGAGGCTGAATTCTACTAATATTTGAAATTAAATCCCGAAAATACTTTAAGGGGGACCAAGACGCCCAAGGTGGCATCTTAGTCCTAAGGCATGAAACTCGGGGCACAAACTCGAAAATGGGGCCCAATTAAGGCACACTTGAAATCACAATCCCAAGAACTTTGGGGGATAAAGATGCCTTAGCTAGCGTCTTAGCCCTGGCCCAAAAATTAGGGACACTCAAACAAAATCATTAAATTATCATTTATCTATTGATGTTTGTCGAGATTAGCCATAAAATGATATAGTTCATCGAGCTTGTGGATGCAAAATAGGACCAATTAAGACATAAATAAGGATAAAAAAAGCAAGGTGGACCTAAACAAGTGTGAAAATGCAAGGGTATGCATTTTCCCACACTACAGATTTCTAATTACATTTGATGATTTCATGTATTGTATGTCATATATATTATGTGCTTGAGATGAGATTATGTAAAGAGTTTTATAGATATTATAAAACTATTATAATTCTTGTAGATCTCAATTTGGTGGTACTCTTATAAAAACTTACTCTACAAGTTTATTCTAATTGTGTTATTTTTTGAATAATATATTGAGTTACTTTGGAATGTGTATTTTTTCTTCCTATAAGGGTTTTTCCCATGTACACTTGTGTTATGGTATATTGTTTATTTTATGTTTATATACATTTCTCCTTTTTGTAATTGTTAAAAGATTAAAATTTACAAATCACTCTTCTAAGAGTTTTAATGTAAGAAGTGTTTCCATAGTTTTCTTATTTTCATGAAAAATATTTTCTTGTTTTTTATTTTCCATTCTAGAAACAAAAGATTTGAACAAAAGGGACAAATCTATTTTTTCAATGATCATGTTCAAAAAGAAGAATGGATCTAATGTAAGAAACATGATCATGAAAATATTTTTTTATTGAAATAACCATTGCAAGTCCTTCCCATCGAAATACTAGTTGTAAAATGAAAAATACAATAAATCTCTCATATTGAAAATGTCTCACTCGATGATGACAACAAACAAAAGTCATAAAGAAATTAATAGAAAAAAATCAAAACCTTGACCTCGCCTAATAAAAAAATTATTATATTTTGATTTTCAATTAATAAATAAATATTGTGAATTGGATAGACCATAGTTTCACTTGAGAGTTGGTTAGACAATAGTCTCACCTCACCTAAGCTTTAACATCTAACCAAGTCGCAAATAAAATAACAAAGTATTATGGTATCTCCGAAATGCTCGAGGAATCAGGTCTTCTAGTTCGGTTGGATCTGGAATAACAGGTATTATTCTTTCTCCGAGATATTCGAACAATCAGATATTCTACTTCTGTGGGGTCCGGAATGACGAGTATTATTCTTTCTCCGAAATGTTCGAAGAATCTGTCGATTAGTTCGGTTGGGTTTGTGACATCCGAAGTAGAAAAAGATTATGGATTCCGACGAACTCCACCAATCAAACTCAAACCCATCTTAAATTAGTACTCTATTCTCACAGTTATTCCTGCAAAGTACAGATTGCAGCATTTAAATGTCTGAAAGAAAATACTGGTCAAGGAAGGCGTGCGAAGAAAATCATAGCTTAAATTTTCTAGATTGCTGGTGGATCTTTGAAAGAGATTGCCCTTGGAATACATTATCAAGAAAGGCATCACTGAGAGTTAAGACCAAGGGGCTTGTGACGACGTGCACAAGCGGTAAGGAGAACTAGAATAGGCCATGGACATAGCACTAACATTTAAAGTACATGTTTTAATTAGGTACGAAGCAACCTGCTAATGGTGGTCAACAGACAAATAGGAATACATTGCACGGGCTAAAGGTGGCTTTTCAATATGAACTCAGGCATGAAGTATGAATTTGACCAAGGCAAGGGGATATAAGTATACTTGCAAACCACCATGAAAATATGTAAGGATTCAAATGAAAGGGACCATCAAAACACCAAGACAAGAACATGGAGGTGGATTGAACAAAACCGCGCAACAATTGATAGGTGTAAATAAGATACTCCAAGAAAAGAATGTGAAGCCTAGATGCACTAAACCTTGATGCAAAATGTCTCTAATCAGTTATCAGCATTAGGTCTACTCGGGCATAAAGATAAAACTTGTAGAAATAATGGGGTGTGAGCATGAAGCATAGCACATTGGTTACCCTCATCTCCTCTACTATAGAACATATCAATCAGGGAACCCAAGTGGTCCTTATGGTTCATATTATATACATGATTATGTTCATATCAAATGACTAGAGCCATTATTTGGTCTAGTTATTTTGTCTTAGGAGTGTAATTGGGTGCAATTATTAAGTGTACCACTACAAAGATATAGATGAGACTATTAGTTAGTAATGGAGGTCATGTATTGATCAAAGTGGCATCTAAGTAGAGTGGGATAAGCTAGATGAAGGGTTCACTCAATAGGATATACGAAGACAAGTGTCATATAGGTGTCAACCTTAGGATCACTTGGAATGTGCAAATCAACAACCTATTTGACCAAGTCATCAACCTTGATCCCAAGTGTTGAGTGACTTTTGAGGTGAGATGAAAAGTCTTCCAACCTCAAAAAGGTAGCACATGAGGTTTACCAAATGACTTGGTTACCTCTAGAGGCCTAAAGGTTGCACATTCAGTTAGACAAGATGTTGTCTAATCTAATCAATCTTATTACACTTATGTATAGTGAATAGATAAATTATTCACTCTAACATAAAGAGTGATGTCTATGCCCTTAGGTAATGTGATGAAAATATTTCTCACAATACTTAGCAAACATATAGGTAGCCATCCAAGCCAATCAAGTAGAGGGGAAAACCTTTAAAATGAAATTGGGCAACTCTAAGGGAATAACATGATATTTTACCACTAATCATTATCAAAATCACAATTAAGACCTAAGACACATGAGAGATCTAAGAGAAGTCAGATTAGGATAGGGATTAGAGTGGCATCTCAAGATAGTCTCCCCCTCAATGGTATATCATTGTGATATAGGATCTTGTTATATCTTAGACACTTTGTTACATTGGATATTATATTATTCATGTGATGACATGATTGGATATTTAATAATGTATACATTTTTAAATGATCAAATTAATCATGAATGGCTTTGGATAAAAGTATGCATATATTAAAAAAATCAATGGTTTAGATCACGTTCCATGATCCATTGTCAATATAAGGAAAAATATGTATTCTATAGTTATTTTTGTATGGTTCTCATTTGGTTGTATATATGTATTTATATGCCTTCTTGTATTCATGTGTGTATGTGAAAGATATATCCTTAATATTCAACACACACACATTTACCTTTGATATCAATGAACACAAAATGATTTTAGGGAATCCTTATATAATGAATAAATATATGGATCAAAAGGAATACCATAATCATTATCACATGAAATGAATGAACAAGATGTATCATTAAAATTTGTACTAAATATTTAACTAGATAGTATTTTTCCTTTTTCCATTTTTTCTTCTTGCCAATGTGTCACTTCTTCAAGTTGGTAACCAATGCTACAATGTCATTTATCTTCTTGTAGGGTGATCCCACAATGCTAGTTTACAATTTTTGGAAGATTCTGATTTTTGTTGAAATCACATATTTCTAGAAAATATAATGATTTAAGCCTTAAAAAGTTTCATTTGAAGGATTCCAATTGAAAAGAGTTTGATCAAACCACCTTAGATCAAACCCCCTTGGATGGAACCATGCTAGTATTAAACCATACTTATAATAGAGTCTCATTTACACCTATCAAAATATTGATAAAAAACCACTTTTGATTTACCTTTTGGGGGATCAAATGAATTCATTTAAAATTTATTTTTTGTAAGTATGTATTCATTATTATAAGCTTCCCAAAAAGTATAATTTTAAATAAATTTAATTTTATTATTATATTTATTTTTTATTTCTTGTGAATGTAGGTTTTTCACTGAAAATCAAGCTCTTTGTTCTACACATGTGGAAAAATAGAAGATTATCAAAAACAAAAATTGAAAAATATGAGTACACCATACAGTGAAGTCCTATAAAATAGAATTTTGATACGTACAAAAGAATTTGTGTTATACAATATGCCTATCTCTCAATTGTAATTGGTTTGACTTCAAAACTTGATTAAGAAAAAAATATTTAATAAAACACTATGAAACCAATTGGAAGTAGTAGATATCATAGTTACAAATCTAAATTCAAAAAAAATAGAATTTTATCTTTCATGGAAAAAAAAAATGTGTTATACAGTGAGCGTCACTCCTTAAAAATGTTGTTTAGTGAAAAAAAATAGTTTTCAAAGGAGATGGAAAAAAAAGTGCAATTTGATTCCAAAATTTTGAGAAAAATATGTTTAAAATCTATAGTCAAAATTTCACAAATCACTAGTTTGCATCATCTTCAAATTCCTCACGGTTTAGCCGCTATAGGTGCCCGAAAGTGAAGATTTAGTTAGAAAAAATCAATTCAGTTTCTAGTTTGGTCAAAAATTGTAAACTGGTATTGTGGGATCACCCTGTAGTTATATGAACCTATGGTGACCTTGCTCATGTTTTCTTTGTCCTTTCTCTTTGTAATTAGTCTTATTCATAATTTTATATATCCAAGAACATGGACTCATTTTAATGATGGAGGGGCGAGAAGGTTTATTTATAGTAGTTATTTATAGATAAACAAATATTCATGAACACCACAAGACATGAAATATAGTGACCCCAATAATCATCTAAAGTACTATAAAGTAGGAGCTTGTTATTTGTAACATTTATTTGATATGGATGATTTTGCATAGTTAAATTGTCGTAAATTTCCATTGTATTACACATGTACTATTGATGATCAGTAAAATTGGTACAAATATTTCCTTTATGCATCCATGCAATGTGGAAAATGAATCTCTCATATCATGTAACCATAGACATTAAATAAGAATAGTGTATGTTAATTTCCCAAAGATCACTTGGAATAATGTATCTAATGTACATGGTTTATCCATTATTAGAATTGAACAATGGTACATATACAAAATCTACCCACATTGGAAAACTATATAATTATTGGTTTGGATAGTTACAAATTTGACATATCTATATTTTTAATTTGTTTTAAAAAAATTAGTGAATATATTTAGACTAGATCCATATCAACTTTAAAATATTATTTAATGATTAATTTTCCATAGTTCACAATAATGTGTATGTGATATAATCTTAGTTGTCATGTGCACAAGGAAAGGGGAAAATAAGACAATGTATAGAATGGGAATCCTAATCTATATGTAGTGATGAACTCAAAAAATTAAGCTATCTATACAATAAGATTTTAAACACAAGTTTTAATGATCAATGGAAGAAGAGGAATATCCATAGGTAAGAAGTGTTTATGGATAGTCAATCATTAGGTCAAGGGATACTCAAGAAGAGATAAAAAATTACCCAAGACGCAAACTAAGGCTAGTTTCATGTAGATAGAAAACAAGAGGGGGGAAAGAATTGACAAGAAAGAAGAAAACGAAGGACAAAATTAAATCTATTACCAAAAGGAAGTCACTTAATACTGACATAAAAGGTAAGAATTAGTTACACATTTTCGTTGTAGGAGTTTGTTGCCAAGGAAATAAGTTAGAGGGAAATAGGGATACAAAAGAAGATGAGACCACAAAGGAGGATATACGAAAAGGAAATACATCAAAAGGAAGAGTATTGAGGAAGAGATGAGAGATGAGAAAAGCATTGAAAATTGGAGTTTGATGAATTTCGCTACAATTCCTAGATGAATTATCTTTGTAATAAATATTCCTTCTTATTCTTTAATATTCTAGGTTTATTTAAATGAACAATTTACCATTGTTAAACAATAATACATAATGAGCAGTTACACAAACATTTATGAAGTTGGTTCCCAATGGTTAGTGAAAAGTATTGCATCAACAAAATCTAAATTTGTAATTTGAAATTAAGGGGTCTATACTAAGTGACTTGATGTCAATCTTGAGTGTCATGACATTGACACATGACAAGAAGGCATAAATCTCAAGGTGAGTGAATGAATGAATGAAAAACAGTGTAATGATAGTTATAACAAATGATTATTAATAGTGATTATGTAGAAGTACGTATAATTAAAAAAATGATAGAATAGAATGTATAAAAATATGTATAAATGAAAATGTATAAAAAATTAGAAAAACAAAACTTAACTCAAAAATACACCACTTATTAGTATATAATTATATTAAATCATTTCATCCAAATAAACCTAAAATTAAATAAAAAATAATCTGAATATACAAATTTCACCGTTACAAATATGCACCCACTATCTTCTTCCCCAAATATCAATTGGGGTTGAATATTTAACCATGGTTAACAAATTATTTAATATATGTGTCAATTTTGTGGTGGAAGAACATAAAGAGGGTAATATATGTCAGACCACTTCATGGTTTGTAATTCAGTGCAGATGTGAACACTTCAAAGTTTCGGTGTGAAGATGACAATCAAATTCAATGCGCTCAGAGAAAATCGGCTACACGTTTTGGCGATTTAAGCTTTTTCAGTTCAATGCGTCCTAAAAGGCCTGGAAATATTTATTTCTTCTGCCCACAGATTATCAATTTTCTATATAAATCGTTAACAAACAAGGATTCCTTGCACTCCAAATCTACTTTCCTTCAAACGAAGTCTTGCAATGGCTTTTTCCTATGCTTTCTCTTTTAGTTCGAGCTTTTGCCTCAACCCTCGGCCTACTCAGTCCCTCATGCCCCAGCGTTTCAATAAAAAATTGACATTAATGTGCAGAAAAAAGCTTCAACCTATCGTAGATCAGAGCTTAACTAAAGCTGAAATCCCATTTCAGTGCACAGACAACCAACATTCCAACTTGTGGGGGGATGATTTTCTACAGCCTATTCCCACACAACCTTACAAGGCAAGCTAAATTTCTACTATTTTATCTTTGCATTAAATTCTTTTCCTAATTAATTTCGGTTGAGAGGTTTATAATGTTACAGGAATAACAATTAAGTATGATTAGGATTCATATGGGAGTTAATCTATGTGGGATTGGGTTTTATATGTTAATAACAAGTATGTTGATTTATATCCGTTATTTAGTTGGTCACAGATATTGGTTGTATAAGTTTGGAATTAATCTATTTATTATGGTATTAGAGATCGAGTACAATTGATGAGAAAGTTGATTATGTTATTCATGAAGGTCCAAATCTTCATAGACATAATATAAGAGATGAGGTCAGGATCATGTACTAGGTGACTTTGATGGAATAGATACTGTCACTCCTTGACTCTTACCTAAAAAGAAATTAACATAGGCTCATGTCTTTATGTTGGAAACAAATCACATTTGGACCAACGATGGGCTTGTCAAAGAGGGGTTAATAGCTCAATTGGTAGAACACTTCAGTAGTAAATGGAAGGTCCTAGGTTCGAGTCTTAGCTGGTCCATATGACTTGTAGCTCAACATATGATATCAGAGTCAGGCTAGGAGCCCCAAGCACTTGCAGTGTAGCTTAAGGGAGGTGTTGGAAATAAATCACATCTGGACTGACAATGGGCTAGCCAAAAAGGGACCAATAGTTCAATTGGTAAAGCACTCCAACAGCAAATGGAAAGTCCTAGGTTTGAGTACTAGTAGTTGTTCAATATGAAGTGGTAGCTTAACATCTTATATTGCAGAACAAATTCGTGAATGATATAAAAGGTTCCTTAAAAAAAAATTCATGAATATTTTCCTTATTTAACTTTATTGAATAGTTTTGATAAATATTTCTAATTAACTTTCTTGAATAAAAGATACTACAATATTCTCAAATTAAAAAAAAAGATATAGAGAGACATATGAAGTGGATCAAATCTAACAAAAAGAAATTTTAAAAAGGTCACGTCCAAACAAAATCGAAACAGCTGATATTAAATTAGGAGAAGAATTTTTATCATCTGAATTGTTCCAAACATTTTCAGAGATATCATCATCAATTGACTCCTAACCACTATGAATGCCTTTTTTTTTTCCAAGTAGACTGCTCAGTGTAAGATGGAGAGATGACCAACTCCAATTTGGACTAAATAGCCAATATTTTAATAACAACACAGTGACTGTTCGATTGGTTATAACTTTTTGTTTTCAATTATTTTTACTGCGGAAAAGTTTAAAACCTAAACTACTTGTTAGAATTGCTTAGGCTTCTTCCTATTCTGAACATTCTGGGAGGCTTATTAGCGACATCAAAGGCATGTTCACTGCAATTGCTGCTGGTAAATCACATCCAAATAATGTTTTCCAACTTCTTGCCATGGTCGATAATATCGAACGACTTGGAATCAACCGACATTTTCAAAACGAAATAACAGATGCCCTTGATTTTGTTTACAGGTTTGTTTGTACGTTCTAAAGAATTAAAATGTATCAATCCTTTTGTATACACTTTGTGCATCTAACATTTTTAAGGGAATGCAATCGATTAGCAGGAATTGGGGTGAATGTCAAAGAGATCTTAATACCACGGCCTTGGGTTTTCGGATTCTTCGACTCCACAGATATCCGGTTTCTCCAGGTAGTATATCAGTGTTCTGTTATTTAAATATGAAAATTTTCAAGTATTTCTGTGAAAAAATTAGCTTTACTTATTGTGAATTGGTTACTAATCTAAAATCTTTAACTTAAGATACTTTATTTGATCTGACTATATACTTGAAATTTGTGTATTTACCACTCTATGGTGGATGATATAATGGCAGGAATATTGGGACCCTATAAAAGAGAAAATGGACAGTTCCTGTGCTCTACTGATCAATCAGAGGAAGAGAAAATTAAAGGTATTCTAAATTTGTATCGGGCTTCACAGATTGATTTCCCAGGGGAGAATGTTTTGGACGAAGCCAAGGATTTCAGTGTTACTTATCTAAGTCAAGCTCTGCAGAAGACTGGGATCAGCTCCCACCTTTCAAAAGAGGTAATTTTGTGAAGATAGAGATCAAGTTTATATCAGATTCTAAATTCTGGAAGAGAAGATTCAGTTGTTTATACAATGCCCAAGCTTTTACCCATTGGATCCACTTATATTGTATCTAATACCAACATTTTACACCCAGATATCTTTCAATTTCGAGAATAGCTGGTACACCAGTCTTCCCCGATTAGAAGCAAGGAAATATATTGAAATCTATGGAGAAAACAGCTCATGGGCCAGGTAACAACAGTACTTTTAATCCAGTCTTCACATCTATTTAAAGGGTTTTTATTGGAGGATTTTAAATCGTTCATAAGTTAATTTTTTCATTCAATATGGGAGAACAAGTCCATGTTGATATTTTTTCAACTAAATATTGATGTTTTTTTTTTTCTTTTTTATCAAAATCGTACAGAAAGTGATTTCAGTTTTATTTTTTATATCATATTTTTAGAGGTTTGAATCTTGTTGGATGGTATAATTAAGAAACATATCATCACTATCATCAATTGTACTCAATTAACTGAACTAATATAACACTTTGATTTATTTCAAAAAGTTTAATAACCACCTCAAAATAGTTTAATAGATTTTTAAATCATGATAGTATAGGCTCTCTTTCGTCGCTGTGGAGGTAGAATTAGGGCCTTCTGCTGTATTAGACAAATGTATTTAACATTCACGGATGTGTGATGCCATTCTACTTTTGACTTTTCAAAAACTGATTTATCATAGTTGTTTTTTAGGACGGATGGTAGCGAGAAACTTTTAACCCTTGCCCAAATGGACTTCAACATGATCCAGTCGTTGCATCAACAAGAGCTTAAATCCTACTCCAGGTGAGCTTATTTCAGTTTTAATGTGTGTTTTAATGTATAATTAATTGGATGTTAGAGAAAGAGCTTAAAACCATCACATTGCAAATGTTTACTTTGGGAGAAGACCCTACCTAAAGCATAATACAATGGCTGTTTACTTTCAGCTTATTTTAGGTTAAGTTTGATAGAGAAGAAATTAAGATAATAGTTTTGTATAATTGAAGTTTATAGTGATTTTTCAAAAAATGGATGTGGTTTTTCAGATGGTGGAGGGATTCTGGTTTATCTAAATTAAAATTTGTTCGCCGTCGTTATATAGAATATTTTTCCTTAGCATGTGCAATTTGTGAGGATGAGAAGTATTCTGCATTCAGATCTGGTATAGCAAAGTTCTCTGTGATTGCTACCTATGTTGCTGATACATATAATACATATGGAACTCATGATCAGCTTAAACTCTTTACAAATGCTATTAAAAAGTAAGTGTTAAAATCATACTTCAAAAATTGTTTGTAGTAATATTTGTATATAAAATAATAATAATCTGCAATTCGTCTATTAGGTGGGATATAGCTTCTGCAGATTACCTTCCCAAATATATGAGAATTATATACACTGCATTATATGAAGCAATAAATGAAATGGATGCAGAAGTTAAAAGGATTCAAGGCCAAGATACTCTATCTACATCGAGAGATGCTGTATGAATATGATTTTAATTTTATATTTGTTTTATTCTATATATAGTTTATTTTAATAATTAAATAGCGAATAAATTTAGTTTTATATTTTTTAATGATATAATATATTTTAGCGTATGATTTGAAATCATTGTTTGTTTATGTAGTGGCAAGCTTATATAGGTGTAATGATGCAAGAAGTTGAGTGGCGTGTTTCAGGAGAGATACCAAGTTTGACAAAATATTTAGAGAATGCAAAAGTTAGTTCTATAGCTCGTGTAGTGACATTACAACCTATATTAACAATTGATGGGATTATTCTACAAAGTATCCTTCAAAAATTTGATTATCCATCAAGATTCAATGATCTTGCATGCTTGAGCCTTAAATTAAGATCAAACATCAAATCATTCAAGGTAAGTAATGATGCTATATTCAACATTTACAATATTATATTTAAATGCATAAAAATAAAAATCTAAGTTAGATATAACCATAATTATATTTTAATATTAATGTTAATTATTCTTTTTGAAGGGTAAGGGAGAAGAAGCAGTTTCATCCATAGTGTGTTACATGAGAGATAATCCAAGAAGCACTAAAGAAGATGCTTTGAATTATGTCAATAATTTATTGGATGAACAACTCAAAGAATTAAATTGGGAATACATCAAATTTGACAAAGTCCCAACTTGCAACAAGAATTATGTATATGACATCACAAGGGGTTTCCTACATTTCTACCAAGAGAGAGATGGTTTTAGCATTTCAAGTAAAGATATAAAGAATCATATTAATCATATCCTTGTTGACTATATTTAACAACATAAATTCTCAATATAGTCAAATACTATTTGTAATCATTACAATGAAAAAAAGTATAGGAGGCAAAGGAGGGTAACTTAGCTCTTAATCCAAACTTTACAAGAGGAATGGGAGGAAAATAAAAACCTAAATGATCTTACTATTCAATGAGCATGGGATCTCATAGTCTATATTTTTGTTGATTGTAGTTTTGCCTATTTTTTGTTGACCATTTCTTTAGTTCTATGTGGTGTAGGTGGGTTTTTAGGCCTAGTATTATTTTTTTTAATATTATGTATTTTTTTAACTCTATATATATGGCTTTGACTAAGGTTTTAACAAATCTTAGTTTTATCCTAGTAAAAAGTAGTGTATACAATCATTTGAACCCTTTCATTATTCAATTAACAAATATTTTATAGTATAAGTAATGACTTGTTGCTACAAATAAATGGGGTTTCCTTTTTAATGATAATATAATATGTAATCATGCTACAATAAGTTGTAATCGATAGTCATTTTATGATATATTTAAATTTAAGATGAGGGATGTTGGTTGGCTCCCAAATGAGGATTCATATATTTTATTAAAGTTTTTATGGGCTATGTTATTGTACAAAACAAGGTCTCTTTACTCTTTTGAATGACATCACATTATTTTTGTGTAAATTTTGGTGAATGGTATTGGGAATTATACCTACCACATTATCATTATTTTATATTGTATTTAGTAAAATTAGATTATATTTGATATTATATTACTATATCTGTTTATTGTCTCTTGAAAGAATCACACCTCTCTATTATCTCATGTGTAGATTATTTAATATATTTGTTTGATTATGTGTACATTTTATTAATCTATACTAGTATTTATGTTATTTTGTGTGGATGTTATAAATGTGTGGTCCTAACACTTAACTCACTTGATTTGATGCACTAAAAAAATCTAACTCTAAATATATCACTCATATAATACTTTATTGATCACCATAGAATAGGACCTTTACATTTCCTTAACATGGTTTTCCTCCATAAACTAGGTTATAGCCATGGGTTTGTCCCTTGAAATGGAATGGACCATTAGCCTAGTCTTCTCTATTTTAATTTAATATATCCTACTACCTTGCTAGATTGAATGTACAATAAACTTAATGGTCATGCAATCGACATCAACTAAAAATATTTCTTGTTATAAGTTCATATTTTTATAGTATAACATTGTGTTTGTGTGTGAATGAGGCAATATTTACACTTCTATTATTCAAAAATTAAATATTTTCCTCTCATTTGGATGCATACTTGGTCAGTATCTTTGGGGAGCTTATTTTTATTGATTATCAAGGTGAAACTATTGCAATAAAGTCTTTTGAAAGTGTATTCAAATATAACTTTGTTTAATTAACAAGGATTGCCATTTGGTAATATTATGTGATTTCAAAATTAGTAATAAGAGATGAATCAGTAAACTATAATTAGCATAAGAATTATGTGGGAAAATTATTTCAAGATAAAACTCCACATAAGAAAGAGTAAAATTATGTATAAATCTTCAAAGGAGAGATGTATCAACATACTACCACTTTGAACTCTAACAATACATGTGTACCTATAAAATAATCTCATCTAAGTACTATCTCATGTCTCAAATTTATAGAGAAATAGATGAGGAATAACATAAATAATTTTTAAATATAATGTATCATCAAAACCATGGTAAAATACAAATACTCTCACATCCAAAATGAGGAGGTTATTTTGGGAATAGTAAATGTAACTCCCAATGAGCCATGAATAGAAAAAATAACCTCTATACTAATAATAAACAACATCTTTGACTTGTAACTCTTCCATGTAATGGACCATATCCCAAGTTAGGCATCTAAAATCATCATCTAACTCATATGTGACCCACCAATATCATGCAAGATTCTCAAACACTTAATTCTCATGTCTAGGTTGAGATATTTGCTAAATATACTACATCATAACTTCCATTGCTAACTCCACCTCCTTCATGAATGCATATGAAAACTAATATCAATATTATTGGAGAATATAAATTTTAAATTATTTTACAATTACACCTTGTGTATCAATCAATAATACAAAATATTGAAATGTAAATGACACTTGAATCATAACATTCTACTACTTGGCATCATATATTATTGAAACATAGAAAAAGAGGGTTCACCCCAAATGGGATTAATCAAATGGAGGAGCCAAGTTTTTGTTGTTATATGTTTCACTCAATTATGAGAGATAAAATGCATAAATAACAATCAAAAAACAAACCTAACTATTATAACAACAAAAAGGAAGGTTTTCAGATGCTGAAATGATGCATACCTTGTTGAAAAAATATCATTTCGGACCTCATTGAGGACTCATTCACCCAGTTGCAAATGGGACCTTGTTAGGGTTCTAGAAAATCAGTTTCAAGATCCTATTCTTCAATATTTTCACTCCCATATCACAAGTGCTCAGCTCTTGAAAGTCGGAAATAATTCTTGTAGCTTAGTTTTCATGATCTTGCAAGTAAGATGAAAACTTTTACAACTTTGCAATCTTGACAATTTTTGCAAATTTTATTCTCCACTTGATCTTCAATCTAAAACCTACAACCACACATCAAGAGAGAAGAAAAATTGTTGTTTGTTAGGGAATAGGGGTTTTCCTTGGTCAAACCCCTTTTTGGTAATTAAACTTTTTGATGAAACAATGAAACATGAACATGAAACATGAAACATGAAATATTGAACATGAAACAATGATACCTTGGATGAAGTCTTGAATGATAAATCAGCAATCTAGCATGAAGTGGCTTTAAGGAATGTAGATCTTGATCTTGAATTTGAATGTGGAACAATGCTTGAATTGGATCTTCAATGCTACATCAACAGATAAGCTCAACAACATGCATGATGTGCTATGCCTTTGACATGATGATATGACCTTTGATTACTACAATAAAACATTGATAATCTTCCTTTGAATGTCTTCTTGAATGCTCTATAATTATCTTGTAAAAGTACTCTTGATTTCTTGAGATTCTTAGATGTTTCTTAAGATGAAACTATGCAAAATAGCCTTATATTTAACACAAGCCGGCATCAAATCTAAGATTTAAAATAATTAAAATCTCACCAAGAATAATTTTTAAAAGGGGTTTCCTAAGTTAAGGGGGACCCATTCTCCATAGGGCAAATGGGTCCTAGCACACTCAACTAGGACATGCTTCAAAGATATGAAATAACATGTAAAAAGGGAGTCCTAGGACCTAGGAAGGACCTATTAGCCAAGTGGCGAATGGGTCCTAGGTCACTATCCTAAGACTCAAACCTTCCCAAATTAAGAATTACAAAACATTATTAATGAGTGTGAGGATTTATCCTTTAGAAAATGCAATAAATTAGGCTTGGATTTGAATTTAAGGGGCCAACTAAGGAAAATTAAACCTCAATTAATTAATAAATCCCTTGATAGTCTGAAGGTGTAAAGATACACTTTACAACACCCTAAATAAGGTATCATTAAGTCCATTTTATTAAATGGAGCCCTAAAATTAATGTGAATGTGTAAAACACATTACAACACTAAATCAAGGCAACATTAGGCTTATTTATTGTTAATTATTCCCAAATTAAGGAAAAAGGGATACTTTTTTCTTTACTACATTTTTCCCCCACTTTAGTGAGAGTTTTCCCTAATGACAAACTCACACTAAAGTAGACATTCAAGACACTTATGTATATAGAAATGACAAAGATAAACAATCATACCCTATCAAAGACCAAGAAAAATAAAGGAAAATAAAGGATCAAGCATCAACTATTCCAATGCAATGTGGAATGTGGTTGTTTGTCTGAAGCAAGGATTAAGCTTCGACAATCTGTCCAACATGATGTGGACTAGGTCTAGGTTTTTTTTCTGAAACATGCATGCTCACTCTAGGGTAGTGAAACCTCAGGCCATCCACTAGGTGAGTTTCTCAAAAATGTGGCAAATGAGAGAATCATATTAGCCTCCCATACCATATCGAAATTATTCTCCTAACAAATTTAATAAGGCACCACAATGCTAAATTCTTTTGAATGTTATGTCTATAGGTTTTTGTTCAAGGGGATCTTTCTTTGTGTAAGGTCTTCTTCTTAGGGAGCATCGTGCCTAATGCCTCCAAGAGAGGACAAGTCAAGAATATCATATTTCCACTTATGGGATGTTGTGTTTCGCATCATGCAACTAACGAAAATAATATGCTTATAAATATCACATTCTTGGAGGACATCAAACCCAATGGCACCACCAACAAAATGATGTGTCACAAGAAGAGTAAGTGCACCAATCTGTGACACAATTTAGGTGCCAAATTAAAAAAACGTTAAAAAAAAACCCGAAATAAGCCATTTGGCGCACAGCCAAAAATCGGGTTTCAAACCCTCATTTTGTCTTCAACCCGCGGCTTGAGGAAGAGGATTTCAGGTCTCCAACTCGTGCTCGCCAAATCTCTTCCATTGTTTGCATCCTTAGCTTGTCATTTTCCACGAGGATTCCGCCAACATGTCAGAGAGGTTGAAGATTGCAAAGAGGTATGTATTTTTATTCTATTTATTTCAAATTTGATTTAGAATGCAAATTTAAATAGATTTTTATATTAAAACTTTGTTCTAATTCTCAGGGAATGAATCTCCACCTCGAAACATTGAGAATTCACAATCACCCCCTCATGAAGAACCTCCTATACAAGAAAAACCCGAAACCCCTCCATCAATTCATAAGCATCCTCAAGGAACACAAGAAAATATTCAAAATCAAATTGAAATCAATAAAAGAGACATTCAACAATTAATTGCAAGATTAACCGAGCATGTCGAAACCCACCCTTATAGGAGAGGGATTGTTGAAACATTGAAGTCAGTTGTAACTCATGTAGGAGAAATGAGCGAGCAAATGAATTTTTGGTCAAATAAGAGGCATGAGATGAGACAATTTTATGCTAGTGGTTTGTCATATGCAGATGTCAAAAAACTAAAAATAGCAAAGCCAACTTGTGTGCCCTATTTATAGACCCAAAAACCAATGAACCTTTGTCCCGTGCATGCAGAAGGTTCCCCATCCATTGGTGCCACCATGAGTTAATTAAAAACAAATTCTGGGAGCGTTGGTGGATGGTATTTGACCAACCTCCATGCAATAACCATGAGATGCCGCAATACTTTTTTAGGAAACTCTATTATGAGTTTGTCCTCAATAAAATGCCAAACTATTTTGACATCTTAGACTTTCAGGGTAGAGGTGGGGGCTCCACACACGATAGACCTATTGCACGACGTAATCCACAGTTGGCACTGAGAGCCTTAGGTAGACCCATGGTGGAGCATGTCGTTGTTCCTTCCATTTTTAAGGATGGTGTAGAGGTGGACATGATGAAGTCGATTGGATCACTCACTCAAACCATTTTACAGTGTGTGAGTCCTCTAGTAGAGCTTGGTGTGGAGGAGACGTGTAGGCCCCAAGCTCCACCCCACCATTGTGGCACTTGTGGTGTTGTTTGCAAATACGATTATCAAGGTGATAGTGATGCAACTACACAGTCTACGTCAGTTGTAGAGGCGATGGCTTTCACAGATGATATTCTAAATGATACATTCGGCATTGACACTCAGGTAAAATTTAGCAAGTTATTTTAATGTTGTTTATCAAAATATATTTTGAAACTTAAGAATAACTAAATTAGTAGAATTTTGATATGATGAAATTTCAGGGTCGCATTGTTCATGAGGCATGCTCTATTCCTACAGACCCTTATACATTCTCGATGATGAGTCCATAGGTATGCAACTAGTATTAAATATATTATTATTGCATTTGAATAGTTTAATTTTATATTTTAATGTTTGTCTCATAACATGCTTTGGATTTCAAACAGTTTCCTGGTGCACCTTCTTCCTCCACACCTCATGATTCATATCCTCAAACAACGTACACTCAGGTAGCCTTTATTCATTAATGGTTTTGTAAATCTATGTTAGCTAGTTTTCGTAATTTTGCGTATATACAAATCTAAAAAATTGATGAGAAACACAAACATTGCATTCAAGTATTCCTTGATCATGTCACATTATGTTCTCTTATTTCACTTTTTTTTCCTTTATTCCTCCCTAATCCCTTACCATTAACATTTAATAGCTCACCCTATTTTCCATGATCCCCTCCTAGCCCATCCCACTAATATCTCATAGTCCATGCTATGTGTCATTATGTCCTACTCCCATCTTATTGTACCCATTATTGTATCACCCTAGATGTTCCATGATCCCCTATGTTCCACCCTATGCTCCTTTATATCATCCTACGTGATACCATATTTATCCACGTTTCATCCTAGATAAATCTTCTCTATTATTGCTACACACAAGTCAAGCTCACACTTTGTGTACTATAGTCAAACCCTAGACACCTCCTAATTCACCCTATGTTTCATTATTCCCTAATAATCGCATCCCATTAACCTCAAATTTTCCACCTTATATTTTTTTATCCCATCCTTGCCTATCCCATCAATCTATACTAGTCCATGCTATGTTCCATTAATCCCTTTGGTGTAGGGGCACCACTCTTTTCTATGTTTCTTCATTAAGTGTTTAATAGTGGTGCAGGAGCACCCATGGATCTAAGGGACCTTGTTATGTTTTGTTTCTTTGTTTAATGTTATAATAAGGTCTAATGGACCATTTCATTTCTTTGTAATAGGTCTCCTAGGGATTTGGTGGAGTTTTGGTCTTGATGACCAATTTTTTGTACAAACAAGGTCTCCATCCTCCTTTGTAAGTCTAGTGCATTTTGGAAAATTAAGCAAAAAGGATGCCTTGATGTAGCTAGACACCTGAGGGGAGTCACCTTTTTCATTTTGAGGATTTTTGGCTGCCTTTCACACAATTTTGAGGTATCTTTGTAGTCGGGTTGGTGAAAGTTGGCTAAATTGCCTTAATTAGGCATTAAAGAGTCAAAAATGAAGTCTTTTTGTGTTTGGCCAAATGATTCAAATTTCAGTTGAAGGAAGTTAGAGGAGGTTGTAAGGCTTCATATATGCCTCTCTTGGTCGAGGAAAGGCTGTTCTTGAAGTTTGGAAGAAGTTTTCGATAAAGAGTTTGTTGATTTCTGTGTTTTCTTGAAGAAATTGTTGATCTCGTACTTGGTACTGTCAATACATGTCTTTTCATGCTCCAAGCCTATAATGGTTGGATAGATAATTGAATAAAATTTATTTTGGCATTGGAGTGGTGAGATTTCATTGAGTATTGAGGGATACATATTAATTTTACTCTCAGGTGGTCTGAAAACCCTCAAAATTAGGGTTATGAGTCAATTATGGGTGTTTCTTCCATCCCCGCATTATAGAGTTGCTAAATCCTGGTGGGATGGAAGGCATATGCCTGTACTATTATTTCCTCAATTTCTTGGAGAACGGAAGGCTCATTGGAGGAAGTGTTGTGAGATCCTTGGCTTGACATCTCTATGTGGCAAGCCTAATTAAGAAGCAAAAAAGTGAGTTTTGCTTGGTTTCTAGAAAATTTGTTTGGGGGGCACTTAGGAATGATAGTAACAAGTGTTGAAAACCTATAGGATTTTTTTTTTGGGCTTTGAGGTGAAGGGGAGAGCCAATATATTCAAGACCCAAGTGTAGGTTTGTGATTTATGCCTCTTGGAGTAGTGGTAGAAAAGGTCATTATGAGTTATGCCTTGACAGTCAAGAGGAAAGGTTTTGGAAATTTGTAGGGGTCCATGTGGGGTGTCTGAATCCATGGGTTTTATTTCTTGACATTCCTCCATGTGGTTTTTATGCTGACCATCCTACCGAGTAAGGGCTACAAGCCTTAAGAGGGAGTGAGGTCTAAATCACCATAGTGATAGTTGTTTGTTGAAACCTAAGTGCTAGAGGGTTGTTGAACCTTGTTTTGTCCTAATGTGACATGATCCAAATGCTTTCAAGCTTTGTGGGTGGTTTGAGTTGTGAACCCTAGGTGTGTGGGGGCTGATCACTTAAAGAATAATGGAGTTTATGACTCCTTGTAAGAGTATTTGAGAGAAGCGTTGAATTGGATTGTCTTTGCCATCATAGTTGTATGTTTACCTTCCCTACCACTTTGTATCATAGTGGTATCAAATCCTGATTGCAAGTAATTTTTGAAGGGAAGACATCATGCCTCCAAAACAACCTATACTGGTGGTTGCAAAGGAGTTAAAGGCCTTGAGACAAGAGGTAGAGGCCTTAAAGGAAATGAACAGAAGAAGAGGAGTGGCCATGGAGGAAGAGATTTCCTTTGAAGAAGAACCAGAGGGTGAAGGACCTATAGAAGGTGGAGAGAACCCTCAGGGGGAAGAGATACCCCCTCATGAGAGAAGAACCTTAAAGCATTGCAAGCATCAAGAGGAGAGTCCTCTGAAGTGAAGATTGACCTACCGGTGTACAGTGGAAAGATGGATGTGGAAGAAGTGTTGGAATGGGTAGAGGCATTGAATAACTATTTTGAATATAAAGAAACGGCAGAGAACAATAAGGTGAAGTTTTCCAAAACAAAGTTGAAGGGATCTGCCTTGACATGGTGGAATCTCATCCAAGGAGAAAGGGTGAAGATGGGTAAGTCTATGATCAAGTCATGGGATAGGATGGTGCATAGGTTGAATTCAAAATTCCTTCCCACTGATCATGAGGTGCAAGAGTTCAAAAAGAGGTAGAATCTGAAGCAAAAAAACATGGATGTTTCATCCTACACTGAACGATTCTTCAAGTTGAGTATGAGATGTGATCATGTAGAAAGTGAGAATAAAAGAGTGGTTAGGTATATCAATGGCATAAGGATCAACATAGAAGACAAGATCAGTTTGGTTGTCCCTAAGACCATGGAGGATTGCATGCAAATTGCATGTAAGGCTGAAGAGAATATAAGAAGAAAACAAGAGCAGCAAAATAGAGGAACAGGCAAGAATTTTAGACGTAGAGGCAAATTTGGGGACAGAAATCAGTCCCAAAAACATCAAGAGGAATCTAATCCTAATTAATAAAGTGGAGAATCAAGAAATAGAGGGGGATTCATGGGTAGGAGACCCAATGGTAGAGGAAAATTTAATGGAGGGAGAAATTCCAATCAGTTTTCAGGGAGATGTTACACTTACAACTAGCCTTGGCATCCGTCCTTCAAATGCCCTGAAAAGCAAGGATCAAGATCTCATGGTGGAGAGAGGAGGAATAAATTGGTACTTGAAGATGAAGAAAGTGTGACCTCACCTATAGTAAACCTCACATCAGAAGTTGGAGAGAACTTGATGATTAGGAGAGCATTGCTCAAGGCACCAATCCCTGAAGAACCCCCATAAGGGAAGGCACTCTTTAGAATCAATTGCAAGGTACAAGGTAAGGTGTGTAAGATAGTAGTGGACTCAGGATCAACTGATAATCTTGCTTCAATTGGGATGGTAGAAAAATTGAATTTGAAAAGGATTTCTCACCCTAACCCATACAATGTTTCATGGCTTAGTAAAGGACAACAGGTCTTGGTGAATGAGCAAGTATGGGTAGAATTCAACATTGGGTCATACAAGGACAAGATCCTATGTGGAATCATACCTATGGATGTGTGAAACTTTCTTCTTGGGAGGCCTTGGTAGTTTGATAGGAAGGCCAAGCATGATGGGGAGAAGAATACATACTCCATTGTGAAGGATGGGGTGACTTACAACCTCACACCTCTCATAGAATAAGATAAGTCAAAGCATGGAGGGCCTAGTGTTTTGATGGTGGGTGAGAAGGATTTAATGAAGACCTTAAAGGAAGGAGGAGGAAGAGGATTCTTCCTAATTATGAAGCCAAAGAGTGAAGCAGAACTGCCCACAAAGAAGAAGGAAGATGCACCTAGATAGGTCCAAGAGTTGTTGGAAAGCTACAAGGACATAATGGTAGATTAACTAACTAGTTCACTACCTCCCATTATGGATATAAACCACCATATTGATCTAATTACAAGGGCTACATTTCCCAATAAGTTTGCATATAAGATGACACCTGCTCAAAATGAGGAGATTGCAAGACAAGTGCAAGATTTGTTGGATAAGGGGCTAGTGAGAAAGAGTTTGAGCCCCTATGTTGTTCCTATCATCCTAGAACCAAGGAAGGATGGGAATTGGAGGCTTTTCACTGATTCAAGATCCATTAAGATCCATTAAGAGACATGATATTGAAGAGGTTACAAGAGGAGAAGTTTCTGATCAACATGGAAAAGTCTAAATTTATGAAGGGAGAACTAGTGTACCTTGGGTTTTTCATCTCCAAGGGATGTTTGAAGATGGATCCTTCAAAGGTGGATGTTATTCTTACTTGGCCAACACCAAAATCCATGGGATATGTGAAAATATTTCAGGGACTTGCAAGCTTTTATAGAAAGTTCATCAAGAACTTTAGTAAAATTTGTGCACCCATCTTGGACATCATCAAAGGAGGTAACAAGGGTAAGTTTTCTTGGACCAATGAGGCTAATAAAGGGTTTGAATATCTGAAAAGAGAGTAGCAAAAAAACCTATACTTGTGCTCCTTGATTTTGATAAGGTTCTTACAATTTAATGTGATGCTAGTATCAAGGAATAGGGGTTGTCTTGAGCCAAGAAGGCAAACCGGTTGCATTTTTGAATGAGAGGTTGAATGAAGCAAAGAGGAAGTATTCTTCCTATGATTTGTAATTGTATTCTATGGTCCAAGCCCTCAAAAATTTGAGACACTACTTTTTACCTAAATAATTTGTTGTCTATAATGATAATCATGCTTTGAGTTTCTTGAATGCACAAGATAAACTCAATCATAGGCACATGAAGTGGGTGGAGTCTTTACAAGCCTATACATTCACAATAAAGCATAAGAAGGGTCGAGAAAATAAGGTGGCAGATTCTCTCAGTAGAAGGGCACTTGTAGTGCAAGAGATCCAACTCCAAAGGATGGGGGTTGATGCATTGAAAGACATGTATCGTGAAGATGCAGATTTTAAGGAGGTATACAACGTTTGTGATCAGGATTTGAATACTTCTCATGTTGAATACTCTAATTTTCTATTGTGGAATGGTTTTATCTTCAAAGGAAGCCAATTGTGTGTGCCTAAATGCTCAATGAGGGAGAATGTTATAAAGGAGAAACACAGTGGGAGTCTTGGAGGTCATTTTGGCCTTGATAAGACCTTAGAACAATTGAGGAGGTACTACTATTGGCCAAGGTTGCAAGTGGATGTGAGAAAGTTTGTGGAAGGATGCACAATCTGCCAAAGAGCAAAGGGAACTTCATCAAATGCAGGGCTCTATCAACCACTTCCCATTCCCAATAGGCCTTGGGAGAGTGTAAGTATGGATTTTGTATTGGGGCTGCCTAGAACCCAAAGAGGTTTTGATAGTGTTTTTGTGGTGGTTGATAGGTTTAGTAAGATGGATCATTTTCCTCCTTGTAAATGCACCAATGATGCATCTAGTATAGCAGGTCTCTTCTTTAAGGAGGTTGTTAGAATACATGGATTGCCCTTAAGCATTTTTTCTGACAGGGATTTTAAGTTCATAGGTCACTTTTGGAGGACCTTGTGGAAGAAACTTGGCACAAACCTGTCCTTTAGCTCTGCATACCATCCATAAACGGATGGAAAAAATGAAGTGGTGAATAGATCATTGGGAAATCTCTTGAGATGTCTTACCAAGGAGCATGGACAAGCTTTGGATCTGATTTTATGTTAGGTTGAATTTGCATACAATGACTCCATGAATAGGAGCATTGGTAGGAGCCCTTTTGAAGTAGTCTATGGAATTCACCCTAGAGGGGTCTATGAGTTAAGAGATCTAGAAGGATTTGATAGGAGAAGTGCTCAAGGAGAGGAATTTTCTATTAAAATCAGGGATATCCATCAACAAGTGAAGGAAACTCTACAAAAGAATATTGAGAAGTACAAACAAAGAGCAGATTTGAAGAAGAGGGATGCTCAATACAAGGTTGGAGATTTGGTGATGGATCACTTGAAGAAGGAGATACTTCCAAAGGGAAAGTATACTAAACTCATATATTCCTCTCTTGGTCGAGGCAAGGTTGTTCTTGAAGTTTGGAAGAATTTTTCAATAAAGAGTTTGCTGATTTATGTGTTTTCTTGAAGAAATTGTTGATCTCGCACTTGGTACGGTCTGTACGTGTTGTTTCATGCTCCAAGCCTATAATGGTTGGATAGGTAATTGAATAATATTTCTTTTGGCATTAGACTGATGAGATTTCGTTGAGTATCAAGGGAGATATCTTAATTTTACTCTTGGGTGGTCGAAAAACCCTCAAAATCGAGGTTTTGAGTGAATTATGGGTGTTTCTTCCATCCACACATTGTAGAGTTGCTAAATCTTGGTGGGATGGAAAGTATATGCATGTACTATTAAGAGGGAGTGAGGTCTAAATTACCATAGTGATAGTTGTTTCTTGAAACCTAAGTGCTAGAGGGTTGTTGAACCTTCTTTTGTCCTAATGTGACATGATCCAAATGCTTTCAAGTTTTTTGGGTGGTCTGAGTTGTGAATCCTAGGTGTGTGGGGGCTGATCATTTAAAGAATAATGGATTTTATGACTCCTTGTAAGAGTATTTGAGAGAAGTGTTTAATTGGATTGTCTTTGCCATCATAATTATGTGTTTACCTTCCCTACCACTCTCCATCAGATAGGCAAGGTGTTTTGGGATGTTTTAGTTGAGTCCTTGAGTCTTAATAAGGTCCAATGTGACCATTCTATTGTAATTGATCAACTTTGAGGGGCTTTTGTATTCATCTTGTAAGGTTTGCAAATCATGTGGAAGGAATTCTCAAAGTTTACAAGGGGTGTCAAGGTAGATAGGATGATGTTTTCTTGAGTAAGTCATGATTTCTTAGTTGAAAAAGTTCTCATTAGACTATTTTTAATAGTTTAGAAGTTTAAGAGGGTCTAGGAAAATTTAAAGAGTCAAAACTTGAAAGTGCTAAATTTGTGAGTTGCATAAATGAAACAAATTTGTAATGCAACAGTCGTGAGAGGTTTAAAAATTATTTGTAAGGAATTTGGGAATTGGTTTGATGAGGAGAAGCCATTAAAAGGAATGACAACTCGTTTTGTAACATTGGCTTGAAGTTTGAAGCATTGGCAATAAGAATATCTATGTTTTTAATCAAATTTTTGAGTTTTTTTGTCATTTGCAGGCCTGTACAAGCTCGTACAAATTCATTGTGCCATGTAAATCATTTTAATTTGTGTTGGAAGGTGTTATCAATCTTTTGGAACAAGTTTGAGGGAGATCCATTGTGATTTGTGGTAAATATCCTTGTTTTCCTGTGACAGGCCAAAGACACACTTTTTGAGGGTTTTGTAACCAAAATCATGATTCAAGGTCCCTTACATCAACTATACCTACTATAACTAGTGTAATGGGCCCTAGGGATTCTAAGTAGGTTGTAGGTTGCATTATTATAGGTGTGGAGAATGAACTAAGGAGATAAACCTATTGTCTTGATGAGTTTTATGAAGAAAAACACATTAAGATGGAGCCTTGGGTCTAAGGTTTGTCGAAATCAATGAGAGTGTGGAGTTTTTCCAACTTTTGAGTATATTGGGGTCAGAATATACATGTTTGAGTCGGTGGCATGGTCTGGGAGGTTGTGCAAGTGGGACTTTGAATAAACCCTCTTGACTTGGCATGAAATTGAGGGTTTTGGAGTTTTCTATGTTGGAGGATTCAACCCTGGGTGTTGATTGTGGTTTTAGAGGTTTGAGGGCATATAAAATGCAGCCCCAAGGTTTCAAGGGTCTGCGTTAAGTTTAAAGGTATGTTGCTTTGTAAATCTGGCCTAATTCATGGCCTAAGACAACGTTGAGGGTCTAATTTCAAGGGATTGTTCTAAAATACTTGTATCTGGTTAAGATATATGTTGTATAACTCTGAAATGGGTATCCGAATCCATCTTCTAATTGTCAATTTTTTTGGAAAGCATGGGAGTTAAAGGCAAAAAATTGAGTTTGCACTACTGCTAGGTTACATGGGTGAAAGTGAGAAGTTAGAATCCCGATTGTTGTCAAGCTTTGAGAATTGTTTGGATAACTCTAATAGGCCATTTTAATCTTGTTAGATGTCTCTTGAATGCAAGTTGTCACTTTGAATGAGTTTGAGCCTCCTCTTTGCATCACCCTTTTATTCTCATCCCATTATCCTCTCTTATTTCACCTTATGTTCCATTATCCCCTCTTGGTCTTTATATCAACATGATACCTGAGATATTGTTTCATTTGTAGATGTTGACAAGAGATAGCCCTGGTGATGTTGGTGGCACAATGGACCATGGAGTTGTTGCAGCAATAGCCAGTTATGATCCATTGAGAGAGGTATGGAATAGATTAGTTGATTTGACATTATATTTTCTCTTTTATGGTCTATTATAGAAAATTTTCATGATACTTTTATGTAGCTTAATTTCTATCTTCATGGTTGCTACAGGTGGTTGTCACTCTAGATCTCAGATGTGGTGATGTTGTAAATGTGCATGATGACTATATGTATGCGGTAAGTGATTATATATTTTGTTATATGCCATTCCAAAATTCAATTTCTATGTTTTAACATCTTTAATTTTAATTGTATCAGTTGAAGGTCCAGAGTGAAGAGAGGATCACTAGCAAGTGTGTTCGAAAGACAAGAGAAGCAACCAGTCACTCCATCTAGCTGAATTTTGAAGGCAGCACGGGATCTATTTCCTTCCCCTGGAGGGAAATGACTATGTATTAGTGTTGTTTGTTGTATTCCTATTTGGCATTTTGGAGCATATGTTTTGTACTATCGATAAATACATGATTTTTTATGTCCATATGGCTCCTTTGTACTAAGCCTATATGGTTTTTTTGATATATTGTATATACTTTTATCAATATATATCATTGTATTGCCTTTTAGATTTTTTATTAAAGAAACTCTTATTTTGCTACTGCCATTCTTGAATGATGTTATCATGCATATTGTGTAATTTGTATGCTTGAGTGTTGTAGGAATGGATTTTTTTACATCTAATGCTTAATTAATTATTGTCGAATGCTCAATAAGCCCCATATAAAGCGTATTGTATAAATAAGCTCCATTCGTGGTGGTTTGTATCCTTTGGAATGCTTCAATTACTTGTGCCACAATTATTCACATGTAATCTTCACTTATTGACGTGTATACTTCACCTATATTGTGTGTATTCATGTATATGCTTCATGCTTCCAATGCATAGTAGAAAAAATATTTTGGGGAAAAATTCGACAAACCAAAAGTATAATACTTTGTGAAAAAACTAGGAAAAATTATACAAAAAAAAGATAAAATTTTTTTTTTAAAAAATTGAAAGGTATTTCCATAGCATATAGAGATATAGAGAGAAAATAAAATAAATATTTTAACTAATGAATTGTGAAAAATGGATTTTTGTAGTTTATATTCATATCATTGATTACATTGCATTGCACATCTTTCAACGTCAAAGCATTACTTCACTTTGCATAACTAATAAGTAGATGCTGATAGATGACCAAATTTCAATTACAATATAGTTTGTACAAAGTCAACCTAAGCAGTTATGCAATTTCTTCACATTGCATAACTAATAACTAGGAGCAACTGCCAATTGCATTTTCTTATCATGGAATTCTATGAGACCAAATTTCTTTGAGGTATTTTTTCAAATAGTTCCCTACCTTGTCTATGTTACCACATTTTTCATACATGTCTACCAAAGCATCTTCTCAAACAATTCACTCCCTTGTTGCTATGGCTAAAACCCTAAAACAAGTGATTTTGAACAAGCTATGGATGCTTCAAAAAAATATATCAAAAGCATAATAGTAAGCAATAGCATAGACAAGGTAGTGAACTGTTTGAAAAAGTGCATCAAATAAATGTGGTGATGGAATGCCATGACAAGCCATAGACAAGGCAGTGAACTAGTTCAAAAGATGCCTCAAATAAATGTGGTCTCATGGTGACAGGATGCCTATAAAGTCATTTTTACACACTCAACTACTTGCATTTGACAATTTTTTCCCCAAGCGAGAAATCGCCACCATGGGAAAAGGCCTCTAAGATAGCAAAAATCAAGAGAATTTATTGTAGAGAGGCCCAACATGATCCCATAGGCTCAGACGAGAATTTTCTAAGTGTCACAGTGTCTAAATACGAGCATGTTGAAGTTCGCAGCCATTTTGCACTTTGGACCTTTAAGGGATCGATCTGGTTGAACGTAGCTCAGAGCGAATTTGCATGTTTGGGTGCGAAAGAGGACCATGCCTAATGTAAACATACCTATTCGAATGTGTTGGAATGGTTCATTTGGTCACATGAGCTGCAAAACAAAAGTTGCACCACTTTGCAGCTTTCAACTACTTGCATTTGACAACTTTTTCCCTAAGGTAAAATTCGCCACCACAGGAAAATTCCCCCGAGATAACGAAAAACGAGAGAGGTTATTGTAGAGGGGCCTAACATGATCTCGTAGGATTAGATGAGAAGTTTCTAAGCATCATGGTGTCTGATTAATAGCATGTTGAAGTTCATAGCCATTTTGCACTTTGGACCCTTTAGAGATCGATCTGGTTGAACGTAGCTCGAAGCGATTCTGCGTGTTTGGGTGTGAAAGAGGTCTATTCCTAGAGTAAAATTACCCATCTAGATGTGTTGGAACAACTCATTTGGCCACACGAGCTACAGAACAAAATTTGCATGACTTTGCAACTTTCAACTACTTGCATTTGACAACTTCTTCCTCGAGTGCAAATTTGCCACCACAAGAAAATGCCACCGAGATAGAAAAAACCGAGAGAGGTTATTGTAGAGGGGACTAACATGATCCCATAAGCTCAAAGGATAATTTTCTAAGAATCACAGTGTTTGAATACTAGCATGCTAAAGTTCACAGCCATTTTGCACTTTGGACCCTAAAGGGATCGATCTGGTTGAACATAGCTCAGAGCGATTTCACATGTTTGGGTGCGAAAAAGGACCATTCATAGCATAAACGTACCCACCCAGACATGTTGGAACAATCCGTTTGGTCACATGAGCTGCAGAACGAAATTTGCACCACTTTGCAACTTTCAACTACTTGCATTTGACAACTTTTTCCCCAAGTGAAAATTCACCACCACAAGAAAATGCCTTCGAGATAGAAAAAACCAAGAGAGGTTATTGTAGAGGGGCCCAACATGATCTTGTAGGATCAAATGAGAATTTTTTAAGTTTCACACTGTCTGAGTAATAGGATGTTGAATTTTGCAGCCATTTTGCACTTTGGACCCTTAAGGGATCGATTGAATTGAACGTAGCTCAGAGCTATTGCGCATGTTTGGGTGTGAAAGAGGACCATTCCTAGCATAAAAATACCTATTCATATGCATTGGAATAGTTCATTTGGTCACACGAGCTATAGAAAGAAAGTTGCACCACTTTGCAACTTTCAACTACTTGCATTTGACAACTTTTTCCCCGAGTGAAAATTCGCCATCACAGCAAAATGCCTCCGAGATAGCAAAAACTGAGAGAGGTTATTATAGAGGGGACCAGCATGATCCCATAGGCTCAAACCAAAATTTTCTAAGCATCACAGTGTCTGAATACTAGCATGCTAAATTTTGCAGCCATTTTGCACTTTGGACCCTTAAGGGATCGATCTAGTTGAACGTAGCTCGAAGTGATTTCGCGTGTTTGGGTGCGAAAGAGGAACATGCCTAGCATAAACGTACCCACCTAAACACATTGGGACAATCCATTTGGTCACACAAGATGCAAAACGAAAGTTGCACAAAACGAAAGTTGCACCACTTTGTGACTTTCAACTACTTGCATTTGACAACTTTTTCCCCGAGTGAAAATTCGCTACCATAAGAAAATACCTTCGAGATAGAAAAAATTGAGAGAGGTTATTGTAGAGAGGCCCAATGTGATCTCATAGGTTTAGAAAGAGTTTTCTTAATCACCACGGTTTACGAGTAATACTTTGTCAAATATTGTTACCCTTTTGCACTTTGGACCCTTAAGGATCGAGTTGGTTTAACCTATCTCAGAGCGATTGTGCTCTCTTTTCAATGGACTTAGGTGGGAAGCAAACTTAACTCTATTTTAGTTATAGTTTGGTTGGATTTCAAGTGATTTTGTGTCTTTTAGAAGCCAATTGCTGAGGGTCAGACTCTATACCCTGTTTTAAGGGTTTTGAGTGCATTAAAATGCAATATTAAGCCTTCCACCAATTGTATGTTACCTTTTGGCTTGTTGTGACTTTACCTTTGGTCTTCAAGAAGGGAGGATTTGATACTTTTTAGGGGCATCCATTTGTTGTCCAAATTTAGTGGTTTGGGTCTGGTACAAGCTTGTATTTGGTTTTTGTCTTGACTGTCCTACTGGGCAGTGCTACAAGGGTTAAGGGTAAAAGAGGCCTAAAGGCTAGAGCAATGAGAAAATGGAATTCCTTAGGTGCAAGTTATGGTGTTATGTCCTGGAGTGGTCAGGAGAATCATGTTTTGGGGTAACAAATCTGGTCTAAATCTCTGTCTCAGTCTGATTGGCCAAAATCTCATGTCAAGTGGCAAGGTTACCCTATTGTGAGTTTGGTGAATTGATGTCCAAGTGGGCATATTTGAGAGAAGTTGTGTCATCTCTCCTATTTGGTTGGTCCACTTTGCATCATGGTTCTTGTTTGGAACAACCTCATTAGGTCCCCTTGTGGCGTTGTAGATTGGTCCATAGTAGTTGTTTGGTTGAATGTCATACCCTAAGGTATGTTAGAGATGACCTAGGTTGCATCAATTTCTATGAGGCATACGCTGCCCCTACCTTGTCAACCCTATGGATTTGGCAAGCCAATGAACTCACTAGCTTTCCAAGCTCACCAGCTTGCCAATTCGGTAGGATTGACAAAAGGTGAGTTTTGAGGATTTCAATGAATCTACCTTGGGGATTATGCAAATTTGATTTAATTATCATTGCTTGGATGTTGACAACCTCTATAGGGTCCTTGTTGAGTTTTATGCTATTTTACAAGGTTGAGTTAATTGAAATTTGATGTCTTTCTTGGCATATTTGAGAGAAGTTGTGTCAATTTCTGTCTTGGTTTACCACCACCTATGCATCAGTAGGGGCAATAAAATATGCTTTTCTATAATTATATTAGACATTATTTCATTCTCACTCATAAATCCACATGTTTTTCCTTGAAGATAACTTTAAATGTAAACCATGAAGCATTACAACTAATTTTAAATGTAATATACACATTTAATTGAGGCATATATTAAGGAATATACACATTTGCATGTATTAATTTCACATAATTTTTTTATATTAAAAAATACACTAAGTCAATGACAAATATTACAATAGTGATGGAAGAACATCTTGAAAATATTCCCATTTTTCAATACTTGTATCAATACAGGCAGGGAAATAATCCTCCCATTTGCAGCATAGATCATGGAATATATTATACTTCAGAAGAAACAAAAGGATTTGCTGCCCAGTTTTGTTTCTCCATTCCACCTTAGTTGGCCCATTTATTCACATTCCAAAATGGTTCAAAACATGTACATCCCCTGCTCCCTACGAAACACTTGGGTAGTAGCCTCTCTGTGGTTGTGTAGTATCATAGGAATTTGGTTCACAAAAAACCTGCAAAATCCTCTCAATCTTAGACATAGACTTACATAAAAATTATTAAAAGAGCAATAACTAAATAATGTCAGTCATACAACTGACAAGACCTACTATCACCTTCATGCATGCTAGATAAGGAGGTCAATTGAAGGTCCTACAATGTTGATGTGCCCCTTCGCTACTTTATCATCTCTCGATGACCCTACATATAAATTTCAAATATATCACTGAGAGGCTTAACATAAAACATGTAGCATATAAGAATCTGATAAATCTAGGAGATGGAAAAGAAAGAGAAGATTGACAACCAGAAAATGCACTAGCAACCGATGTTTCTCATATCACTGAACACTTGCACCACCAATCGATGTTGTTCTTTTCTTATATAGTTGACAAACTTCAGTATTACCTACAGTCACAATCAGAAAAGGATCAATGACAATCATAAATGCATATGACATCAAACACTAATGGTGAAAAAGCCTTATTGCAAGGTGTTGATCCAAAAAGAGTGATCAATAACATGACTTTAAAAATTCAATGTGCATACTTACAAATCAATCTAGGGAACCATATGGGTTTTCTCTACTCTTTATTGTGTTGAGTATTTCCTCGTGGTAAGACTCGTGCACTTTCCACAAGTTCTTGTTCACAGGTCTGCCCTTATATTTGATCAAATGAACATTGGTGGTGACAACAAGGTTCAAGTAGTGAAGAATTTTTTGATGCATGTCGAAGTCCTCAAACAACCAAACTGCAACATTCTTAACTGGATACCTTCGAAGCCATGTTCCAGTAACAACCACGGAACCTATAGGATATTTTATGTTTTCTCTGTCTATAACTAGGGACTCCAATTTCTTTTTGGCCTCGATACAATGGCACAGGTAATAATTTATACCCTCTTCATTGTCTTCATCTGCAATCACCGCATAAACATGCCCTACATTGAAATTTTCATCTTGTTAGATGTATTTACTGAGAAAAATAATAAAACTTGTAAGTAAGATATATTACCTGGTTCTAGTAGGTCTGATACATGATCAAAGTCAATGGATGATTGCATCTTTGTGATTTGTAGAGCCCTTAGGAGCTGATAAGTGTCAAGTGGGGTTAGGCTTCTTATAGACCATTTGTCAACCCACTCTGTTGACTCATAATCATTCCATGATTGAAGTGTACATGCATAACAAAAGCATGCCATCTTCCTTGTATGGATAGTCCATGTACCTACATTTGAGCTTCTAAAAGAGTGTAGCTCACTCAATCTTGTTAGTGTACAACAATACTCATATTTTTCAATGTTAGTATCATCTACTAAATGAAAAAATCTATGAGCTAAAGAATTACCTTCACTACCTGGACCCATTGCACCATTGCACCACTAGACAATTGATCTTGCATCTGTCAACTTTACACTGTTTGTGTACTTTAACTCTTCTCATGTTAGGGCTCTTTTGATACATGTGCCTTCTCCATCATGCTCCCCCTTTCCATGCCCGGCCTCTGATAAGTTCCACATATGTTGAACACCACTAATCGTATGCATCCTTCTCAACTAGTAAAACATTCTTGTGTTCTTGAATTGTAATGTACAATTATTTGACCATATGATATGCTCACTAAATGATATGCCCTTGCTATCCAGATCAGCATATAACATATGAAAGCAACCTTGCACAAACTCTATAGAATGTGTGCGATCATCACTAATGTAAAAGTGATACTCCCTCAATACTTTCCTATTTTCCTTTGTACTATCATTTGCAAGAATGAATGCTATATGCAAAAATATAGCAACCTGCATGGAGTTGTAGTATTGTGATTGCACCTCATTTTGTGGTTGTAGTGTGTAGTTCTCAGCGAAGTCAACAACTGAAACGATATGATGAAGTGGAAATGTGTCCTTGCATAACTTGAACTATGAGTCCAACCATTGTGCTTTGTTTGTATGCATTGTATAATCATAGACCACCTGATCATGAAAAATTCCCATAAACTGATATACTGGAATCTTATCACTGACCAATTCACACTTCTTTGCTTCTTTCCCATCTTTTAGACTATATGCCACTATCTTATATTTTCCAAATTCCACAATTTTGTCTCCAATTGTGTGTGTACTAGCCATGTGTTGGAAAATTGGAAAATGTTGCATGCCATCACAATGATCACATGTGCCATCCAAACATGATTTTTTGTAAAAAAAATTGACCATCCTCTCTTTCACATAAAATGGAAGACAAAAATTTCCTTGACGATTTAGGTGGAGGAATTATGTTACATTCCTACAAAACATTGTCAATATGCATATCTACACATATACATCGATAAACATAATAATGGTTAGAAAAATCAATATGAACCCTACAACAACAAGTAGTGTGTGTGTGATTTATTTTGACATAAAAAGGCTTTAGCATTTCAAAATACCTCTGACATATTTTAATTTCAGAAAACTTCTATACAAAATCAGCAAAAAATTGGGTTTGAGTGGTATCCAAATAATGCGTTGGATGTGGCTCATGGTTTTTACTACCAATTCTCCTTCTTACAACATCTCTTTGATTAGGAGAGGTCTTTTTTCTATCCTTCCAATAATTCACAATTAAAGATCCCAAGCCTTGAGCAATTCTTGTGTCTTTCCATGGCACTCTACCCTAAAATGCCCATAACTCATTGCTATTTGGATCCTCCACTCTTTCACGACTTCCTTTGTCTCTCATTAGAGATGATCTACTTATTTTCAAAGACATACTTGCTTTTGTAAGGTTCACCTTTTTCCTTTTTTGACTCCTTAATAGTGTTTTTGTCATCACACGTCGTGAGGCACAACTATCCTTCGTGTGTGAGGTGGAACACACGCTCTCGTATGCACTCATCAAGTTCTTTACAATGGAATTTTCACTTGAGTCATTCAAAACTCTTAGCCCAAGAGCCTTCATGGTAGACCTAAATTTGAGTTGCCTCATCATTTCAACAAATAGTTGGCATCTTCCACCCTCACTTAGCTTCGCAAAAAACAAACTCCATATCCTTTGTGCATATCTTTGACATGTATGTTTTGGAATCTTATTAGGCATCCATTTCAAAACATTGGAATCAATATCAATCAAAAATGTAGGTTTTCTATGCAAAACTCTAGGAGGAGTTCTCAAATGTAAATTTGTGTCAATATTGGGAAGGTCAACAACATTGGGGATAGATTGTGTACCTTCAATTGGAGGTGCAATTGATGACATACCTTGAGATTGACATGTAAACGATGTGTTACCTCCACATTGAGATGTCGTTTGTGGAGTGCCTTCAAATAGAGATGTGTTTGCTGATGTACTTTCAAAACGTAATATTTTTTATGGCGTGTCTTCAATTGGAGATGTGATTTCTGATGTACCTAGAAAACCACATGTTGTTATCAATGTGTCTTCAACTAGAGATGTGCATTGAGCTTCGCCTATGGTCGATGATGTTCCCCAAACTTTAGTATCCATTCATGTCCTTCCATGAAATTTCCTCATTCATGCCCTTTTTTTTCCAATTTGACATCTCTCTTAGATTGCATGGGAATTTTTGGTTGTATGGGCTGCAATTCCTTTGCTTCATGAGCTACATTTTTTTATTCTCTTCTCCTTGCATTTTTAATTGCACGTTCTTCTGGTGTTAGAGGCTTCGGACGTTTCCTCAACATGACCTTGAATGCTACATGTTCACAAACACACATAGAACAAAAGTAAGTAATGCATTTTACAAAAATATTGATATCGTTGATTACATTGTGTTAAATATGAAACACACCAAAGAATTTTATGAAAGAAGGCAGTGAGTTGTTTGGAATTATCAAACATGTCTATGCTACACAATATTTTTCATACATGATGGAGTTAGATGTCTGTAGGGTTAGATATTAGAGTAGGGATTTTGAGTGTGTTTGAAGAGTTGGCAAAGTACCTAGAGGCCGATGCAGTACATGTAAGGATCCACAATGAACTTGATCAAAGATTTAGAGGAAGGCTCTTAATAGACTTACACACAACTTGATCACTTAACTTACCAAGAAAAACTATTTTTGATGTAGAGAGGGGTGGAAACCATTCAATATAGAAAATCAATGAGAATCAATCAGATTCCAAAGAAAAATTAGATTTTCAACTGAAAATCCCAACTTCTACCAAGCTTTCCCTTGTAGCATAGTTAACCCGATTCAAGGGCCTTTTCACCAATATTTTCCAAAACACTTGACAAAATCAAATATGATTAAGATACCCATTTGCAATTTATAAAACATAGGTAAACCCCAGCATCAACTCCTTTGGACCAACATTGACTTCCAATAGACCCACCTTGGAAAAGGCTATTCAATTGGCCTAATTTACAAAGAGAGTACCTTTTAAATAGTACATCTTCACTCAAAATCCTCAAATAGTAGTATTTTATGTGTCAAAACCTCCAATTTCCTGATTTGTTTCCAGGTCCAAGACCTCTAGACCCCTAATACACCAAACCCTCAATTTCAAGCAAAATACTTGGGGTTTTAATTGAACTCCTATCTCCAAGACCTGCCAGAACCATACAAAGCACCAAACACACTTACCAAACCTTTCACATGGTGAATAATACATTACATGGACAGTCTTTCCCACATTTTTTCAAAACACCACTTGAAGCCCTATTTTTCACCATGAAAAGACCTTGCTACAGTCCTAGAACATCATCCCAAACACCCAACCTTGAACCCACAACATTCTAAATAGGTTAGGCATGTATTTTAAAATTTAGAGGACCCATTCCACAAGTTATAGTAGGCAGAAAAAGTGTAATGGGTCGAATTACATAATGAAACCCTTCAATCCAAGAACACTATGAAAGTAGGTAGCAGCAGTAAAAACAATATAACTTTCGCTATACAAAGACTTAGAACCTATAAATATATGAAAATGAAAGATAATTCATTAATATACAACATCCAATCGGTTTCATATCATCTTAGAGTTCGTACAATCCGTACAAAACCAAGAAAAGTGAGAGAAACCAATAAATTTCTAGAAAATAATGTTCTCCTTGATAAAAAAGATGGGGTACAAATCAACCAACAACCTCTCCTTCGAGGAATTGAAGTTTATTATACATATTTTGATTTCATTCCATCTCCCTCGAACTCTGCAACTTTTGCATCTTTTAGCAACTTTTCTTACCACATTTAGCCAAATTGCAAGCTATGACACAACTAAACTCCCTTAGCTCCAAATACATTATAGAATGGTCTAATTGACCTTACTGAACACAATATACTCAACATTAACTAAAATCCTAGCATTTGACCATGCTCACTAAAGATGACATTTTTGACAAAATTGAGCTTACAAGGTGCTCCTGCACTAGAGGCCTGGAACGTTGATTTTGAATAAACCCTCCTTGTTTCAAGAATAGAAAGGCCTAAAGCAATGGTTTAGTGTTTAGATGCATTAGAGAGGGTTCCAGTGACTAAGATATGATAAGATATGAACAATTTTCTCTATTTTGAATGCTACAAGGAAGTGAATGTGAATTGGTCAGTTCAACATTGAATTGAGGTTTTTGAGATTGAAGATTGTTTGAAACGGATCTAATTATGATTGTTGTAGGTTTTGTCTCCCTACTCTACATCACAAACCTAGGGTATAAATTGTTGCCACCTAAATGAAAACTAGAGAATCTTGTGTTTATTTTTCTCAAAACCAAATTTTTGATTGTCAACGAAGTCATGAAGAACATGAATTCAAAGAAGGGTTTGTGATGCTATATCTTATAATTATTCACTATTTCTTTGGCAATGAGGTAACTTAGAAAGACAATAAGCATTCTCAATTGCACAAAATTTCCCATTTTTTTATTTATTAGAAAGGTAAATGGTATGAATGAATGGAAAATTCCATTAACAACTATGTCAACTCACTTGAATTTATCTAAGCACATGTGATGAAGGTGATTTTTTTATGGAACAAAAAAATAAATAGAAACTTGCATTAACATTGATGAAAGCTATTAGGTTTTCCAAATTAGTTGAAAAAAGAATGAAATACAGTGAATTCCACTAGCCATGCTGGAAATGGACTACTATAAGCAATGTAAATAGAATCCATAAGTAAATTTATGTTAATTAAATGTCATGTTTTTAATTTTTTTGTTCTTCAAACTCATAAAAATTGAAATTGAAATTTTTTATGCAAATCCCATCTAATTCAATGTTGAACTCTATGTCCAATTGTTATGATTAATAAAAGCATTAAGGAAATTTAGTTTATATTGTCAAAAACAAACAAATATACTAAATATAAACATTTCAATATTACCAAAATGAATATATTACCTCAGATCATGTAAAATGATGTAGAAACTTCAAAATGTCTTCTTCTACATTGTCTACCATGTAGATTGGTGGTAAAAAGGTGATGGATCAAGCATAGAGTGGTACAATATGAAGTCAACTACATAAAAAAAGATGTTTCTGACTCAGATAAAGTGTTGAACCAGACAAATATAGGAGAATATGGGCCTAAATCATGGGTTCAACCCTTATTTTATCATTTCAATGTGAAACACATTTGGCGCTCGCCAAATTTGGAGAGCGCAAAATATATAGTTTTGAAAAGGAGAGACCTAAGAGAGAGGTAGAGAGATAGAGGGAATGAGAGAGAGAGGGAGTGAGAGAGAGAGATGCATAGGAGGGAGAGACTTGAGAGAGAGAGAGGGGGAGGGAGAGGGCGTGGGAGGGAGAAACCTAAGAGATAGATAGGGAGAGAGGGTGGGAGGGAGACACCTGAGAGAGAAGGAGAGGAAGAGAGACAAAGTGGGAGAGAGATATAGGGAGTGAGAGAGAGAGGGGGAGAGTGACAAAGTGGGAGAGAGATAGAGGGAGTGGGAGAGAGAGGGAGTGGGAGAGAGATGGAGGGAGATACATAGAGATGGAGTGAGACAGTGAGAGAGAGAGGGAGAGGGGTGGGTGGGAGGGAGAAACCTAAGAGAGAGGGAGAGGGAGAGAGGGTGGGAGGGAGACACCTGAGAGAGAAGGAGAGGGAGACAAAGTGTGAGAGAAGGGGTGGGAAGGAGAGACCTAAGAGAGTATGAGAGAGAGGGAGTGAGAGGGAGAGACTTTAGAGATGGTGAGGGGGTGGGAGGGAAAGGGAGTACTCAGGGGAGAGGGAGTACTTGGGATAGAGGGATTCAAGAGAGATGGAGGGGGTGGGGGGAGATCCCTGAGATATAGGGAGAGTGAGAGAGTGGGAGGGGGTGGGAGGGAGATATCTAACAGAGAGGGAGAGAGAGAGATGGAGAGAGATAGAGGGAGTGAGAGAGAGAGAGGATGTGGGAGAGAGATAAAGGGAGTGAGTGAGAGAGACAAAGAGAGGCCTAAAAGAGGGAGAGGGGGTAGAAGGGAGAGACTTGAGAGAAAAATAGGGAGGGAGAGTGGGTGGGACGGAGAGACTTGAGAGAGA